>UXGD01000608.1:0-52334 GCA_900474315.1 Torymus auratus | reverse complement strand
GCAAAGTTAGGTGCATTTGAAAATCGCGAAAAATGACCAAAAATGAGCGACTTTCCCCAAATGCACGTAATTCAATCTGTTACATAATAAAAACACAAACAATAACATGTCATTATTAAAAACAAAGACAAATAGATATTGTCAAGTCTAAGTTTAAATAATAAAAAAAAAGTGTAACAGAAATAAGTTGAAATGTTGATTGGCACATACAGGGTGTTTAATTTTAATCGCCCCAGGCAAATATCTCGAAAAGTAAGAGAGATAGAAAAAAAACTCAAGTACAAAAATTCTCGGTTTCTCGGTCCAATGGCGGTCTTGACCATTACTCCTCCACCCTGAACCCTACAATTTTTGTATTTGACGCTTTTTTCTATCTCTCTTACTTTTCGAGATCTTTGCCTTGGGCTATTAAAATTAATCACCCGGTATATAACACTTCAATAAGATCTTAAGTCGTATAAAGAAATCTCAGGAACCTTTTATCTCTAGTTACGTGCATATGAAAATCGCAAAAAGTGACAAAAATGATTTTCATCATTTTTTTTGTCATTTTTTAGGAATTTCAACTGCACGTAACTTTGCTCAACATTTTAATAATAGCTTAAATAAAAGCTCTTTTATTAACTTACTACTACTTACTACTTTTTTCTTGTGAAAAATTTATTGGCATCTTTAAGAGCTTAATAAGGTATGTAAATATACATTATTTTATAATTTTACTTTAAATGTTCTCAATATCCCTGTAAATAGGTCAAGAAGCTTTAAAATGCATGAATTTGACAGTAGAGGTCGAATCCAGAAAATTTCTTCGTAGCAGGGAAAAATTTTGGGTTCCCCGCTAAAACAACAAAAATGAATTTTTTTACTCAATTTTTTTCCCCGCTATATCGACGGCTGAGAGAGGAAGATGAACGTATCTCGGCGCGCGGATGAAGAACGACGTATCTCGCTGCGAGGATCAAGAACAACGTATCTCGGCGCATGCATACTGTATACTCGCCGTGTACTGGCCATAAAAGCGTTGAGATACTTCTTCTCAGCCGTCGATATATAAGTATACTATAAAAATAGTATATTATACAGCTATAGGGAGGTAAATAGAGTTGGCTAGTCCAGAGCACATATAAATCTCTCGCCTTCGGCTCGGGTGGCAAACATGTGCGTTGGGGTGGCCGACTTTATCCCCGTGTTGCGTATGCTATTTTTCGCAAGAACGGACCAAAAATATCATATCTGCGATTTTGAGCTGGCAGCGAATGTGGTACTTCCGGCCCAGCGTAAAAAAATGGATTTCTTTTTTTTTCATTTTTTCTAGTTATTTCTAGTGAGGGTAAGGTGTTTTGCACGCGACAGAGCACAGTGCTTCTGAACCAGTTTAAATGTCCGGTTAAAACTGTGTGACAAAGAAAAATTGATTGCAGTAGTCTTGTGTCAAAAATTTTTTCCGTCGTTTTTACGACCGAGTTAGGGGGAACTTTTTGTAAAATTGCACATAGATCGCACATTGGTCCCTACAGAGGAGGCAAGTTTAGCTCGAAGATAAAAGCAAAACAGTCGTACCTTGAATTAATACCAGATATACTTATCACAGTTAAATATCAGAATATATGTTATACTTTATTAGTTTACTCACTTATAATTAAGTATTTATAAGTATATGTATCCACTAAAACATCCATATATATCCATCACTAAATCCTATTGATCAGATTTTTTATCGGACAGCCCATCAAACGCGGATGCAAATACGGAATTCAGCAGATTAATTGTCTGCGGTGAATATCCATAGCAAACACCAAGAATTGAACGGCCGATAAGTGAGAAACTTAGCCAAAACAAGAAGTCCTTATGAAGGAAGCAATGGATAATTACAGTCAGTCTGGCTCGAAGAAAAAAGCAGAAAACCCTCGCGATCAAAAGACATTTTTTTAAATAAGCCATTAGCGGCGTGCCCCTGCGTTCAGCTCCGTATTACTCTCCCGACATCAACTTGAACTCGCGCTGACGAGTTCATGCATCATGTGAGTTATACATAGAGATCATCATGCGCAAGAAGACGCGCCACATATAACATTTTATACTTATCTTTCTGCTGCGCGCGGCGAGAGGCGATTGATGACGGCTCTTTCGCGGCACAGCCGAAGAAGACTTTGTTTCATTAAAGACGCGCGCTGATAAATGGCAATACTGAAAAAGAAGTGATTATACAAGGAATACGTTCTTATATTATTATTGTTATTATAGTTCTGATTGGCTCCATTATGAAATGTTAAACATTTAATTCTATTGGAAATGAAAGTATACATATACTTGTGTTTTTGTTACGGTCCAAAGAAGTATTTTTAAGTGATTATGTCATTGTTATTATAGAATGACTAGGCATGTATTTAGAGTAACATTGTTTTGAAAAGAAGTTTACTGTCATACATGATCAAATAGATTTCATATTATAAAATCAAGATAATTTCATTAAAAACTATATACCTCTTATGTAGCTATACTATATTTATTCTTATTTATTGTAATTCTCGTTTTATATCGATCATCACAATAAATCTTTGTAATCTCTATATAGCGCTAATGAGTGACTTAATTATACATTTTTCCAACTCCCATTGTGTCAAGTCCATAATTTTATTTTTAAATATCGCTTATCCCATTGTATTCAATTAATAAGTATATAGATAATAAAGATGAATGCCTTAATAAGTCTATACAGTTTAAAAATAAATAAAGATGCATGGTATATCATATCTTATACATATCAAACTACTTATATTCTTTATCAAAATTTATTAAAATTGATTGTAAGGCTATATGAAACTTCAACAACTCACCAAAGATACTATAAATGAAATAAATATTCACAAAAAAGATACAAATTATTTTTAGTAGTAAAACCACAGGGTTAATTATTCAGATATGCAACCCTATGAAGCGGTTCTCATTCCTTGACGTTAATTGAAAAGCTTATTTGCAAATGTATTCAACTGAAAAAACGACCCAGCTATATAAATGAAAGCCTTTTTCTCCATGATTAGCGAAACACAGCTGGCACAAAGTAGACGATAATTGAAGTGCGCGAAAAACTAAGAAAACGATACTAAAAATAAAAATTAGAAAAAATGTCGAGTCTTCATCACGAATAGCTTAAGTACATCGAGTCATATTGTGATTCAAACTTCTAACGCGACACTTAAAATTTTACTATTACGGAGCTTCTTCTAGGAGAAAACAAAAAGCTTATGAAACAGCACAACGTGCCCCGATGGAAATGGAAATATATAAAAGTTGTAATTGGAACCTCTTTTTACATTTACATATGCTTATATATGTTTTTTTTACAGAAATTTACACTTATTTACAGTTATTTACTGATTCATATATTTCTATACATATATACAAATGTATATACACTTTTTAAAATTTTCGCTATATACTCTTTTTTTTAAGTTTTTCGATGCAGTGTGCGTAAAATGTGACTACACATTCTGTAAATCGCTTTTACACCCCCTCTATCGAAAAATATCGTTCGATAAACGTGCGAAAGATGATTCTACACTTGTGGAATCCGAGCGAAGCGAGGATGACAAACCTCACACTCGTGCTAGAATCAATACTTTCGCACTTGTATCGAAATATACTACTTATTATACGGAATTGTATAATAATATAAATGTATATGAATGTAAAAAAATATATATTTTTAAAATTGTAACCTTTAAGTGTACAAATAAAAAATATATTTTCGTAAATAAGTATAAATCTATGGCTTCCAGGAATAACGACTTATCTCCACTTTTCATTATTTCGAGAAAATCGAGTTTTTAGTTTCGCATCGATGTTATAAATCAAGAAAAATGAGATTAAATGCAACACTGCAGCTGTGAATAGTAATCCAAATAACATATTTTTTGTCGTTTATGTCTTAATAGAAATCAACTTTCACTTACGTGTTTATTCCGGGAATAAACAACAATTTCAGTAGAGTTAGGTGGTTTTTAGTCTCATTGGCAATTGCATTGTTTTTTCAATAACTATACATGATAAATATGAACTATCGCTCACGGGAACTAGTAGTGTGTACTCTTTTTAATACAGATCTATAAGAATAAGGAATGTCTGTTTCTCTTATAGGAAAAGTGGAGTTGGATGGAAAAAAGTGGAGTTACGTGGTTTTTCCAGGAGTATTCTAAAAAAAGTGGAGTTACGTGCTTTTTCCGTGAATCATTGGAGATAGGTGATTATTCCGAGAAAAAGATGAAAAAATGGAGGTTTAGCGTTTTTCCATGTGTTGATTCAAAAAAACGAGTGCACTTTCGGGATTTCTGTCACGATAGCGTGATAGAGGACTATTCGAAGATAAAAAATAAGGCCTAAAATCGATTTTGAAAAACACGGCGCTTAAGTCGTTTTTTCGGGAAGCCACAGAAACTTATGTAGAAAAACGTATATAAATGTAAATAAACGTAAATACACGTTCCAATTACAACATTTATATACACTTATTAACATTTATATACGTATTTTACATGAATGTTCACTTATTTACATTTATATATACATTTTTCATTTCCACTAGGGTGGCTTTCTAACAAGTGCAAGCTTTTATTCTTAAAACCGAACTATGCTATATATAGTAGATAAGGAAAATGCTGAATCGTTGTGACACTTGCGTCTGCATGCCGAATTCGATGATACAAGGACAGCAGGGGCAAATTATAGTATAGCTATCGTAGTAATGATCGTCATGCCAGTGGTCCAAGCTCTTACATAAATTTTTTCACATAGAGATTTGACTCTCTTTCCTCTGTAACAAAAGCTTCAAAAACGAAAATAAATTCTATTCTTTTAATTTTGAATTATATAAGTATTAGAGAAACAAATAAAAATTTCAACTCTGTAAATAAACGTTCTCTACTTCATTAAAATTTTGTAAAACTCTAGGAAATATTTCATGTACACAGAAATCGATTAAAACGGTATTTTCGAACCAAAATGTGATCTAAGGAATTTTTGTTCTCACTTTAATTACTTTCACCTATTAAGCACAAAAATAATGTTATTAACACGTGATAGAAGATTGATCGATCGCTATCATAAGCTTACGACGAAAATAAAGGGTAAAAAATATGTCTCCTTGACCTTTTCGCACTTAGCCGGAATTTCAATCTACGTACTAGCTAGCGATAAAGATTAGTCCAGGAGATAAAGCGAGACGAATGGCGTTATAATTCGCGCAAGTTGTTTGTAAACTATCATGGGAATCCGCGCATTTTTATAGTGCAGTTATTTTAATTCTAATGATAAGTGTTTTTACTCTTCCACTGCAATACTTCTTAAAATGAATTAAACTTTGTTTTATAATTACTATTTTTACATATAACAATTTAGTTTTAATACTAATGGTTTTTTATGATAAAAAGCTTTGTTGAATATTTGCTCTGTAAAAAAATAAGTTTGGTTAGATTTTGTGCTAAGTTATTGTGGAATATTTAAAGCATAAAAACATCACTTCTATATTTAATATAAAAATTACTACATTAAAATTAAATTGATTTAGTACTCCAAAAATGAAAATTATAGTAATATACAAAACTTCATTAAAATGAATATAAAGTAGAATTCTATTTTTATTATACATATAAATTGTGTACTTAGTTGATATAGTCTTCTATAAATTATCAAAATGTATGGCAAATGTTTATTAGGGATAATTCATGAAGCAATAAAGAAGTCAAAGTCGTTATGTTATTTCTTCATCTTTGTATTATTTCAGCTTCGGGAATCACAATGTCCGCTGTACAAAACAAAAAAACATTTATCGTCAGGAAATCGTGCACATCGTATTCTATTTCGTTTGGTTTCCATACTGTCTGATTCTGAATCGGTTTTAATTACATTACGGATAAACGGCAAAACTGTATTTTTTACTTCCCTTTTCACTACGCGAATTGGAATTTTTCAATCTTCTCGTTTTTTTTTGGCATTTCGTTTTCTGCTTCTTTCTTTTTTTAAAGCCCAAGGCTTTGTTCGAGGCCCTGCTTCTCGTTTTTTTTTTCGCTTTATCACTTGCATTTACATCTTTTTTTTTGTATTCTTACTCGCTTCAACTAAATCCCTAGTTACAATGACGCGTTACACGGGGGACCCTTTCTTAAGAGCCATACAAAAATAACAGTCATAAACAAACGTCATTCGATCTGCTTGTTTTCTTTCTTTTTTTCTTCTTTCCGTTACGCGGCGTACAATCATGCGTTACTTTAAATTCTATTACACCTTTTCCTTTCTTTACATTTCATACCGAGTGTCGCGAGTCGCAGCGGATCAGCACAGCATTGAGCTTACTTATCTTTCGTTATCTTTTTTTTTCATTCATTCTGGCTTTATACAATTGCCGTCCGCTATTACAATTTTGTATCGCGAAGAAGCACCGTGTAAGTAGTTTTATGCCAGGAGAAGCTTCGATCGTTTCGATTCTATCGACGCTCACGACACTTAACAGTAAGCACAAAGTCATATTCTTTTTCTGAAATCGAAAATGGCTTGGGGCGTCCCTTCTATTCAAAAAAATAATCAAAACCGTCCGGTAAGCTTATAAAAGTAAAACGATTCAATATCTCGCCTCAGCATATCCCGTTCTATCTTACTCTCGCTCTCTCTCGCTCTCAACAAGAATGAATGAATAGTTCTGATCGCTTGGAATAACGACGCCGTATTGTCCTATAGTCTATATATCGGCAAACGGAAAGCGTCTCCCCACCCTCATTTCATTTCCACACGAGTCCCATTTTTTGTTTTATGCACTTTTGTGAATTAAAAAAACACATTGATCAAGATCGGCGCGCACGCCTTGATACTCGTCCGGAACATAACACCTTCGGCTCTACACGAAGTAACCTGCACACACGAAGTCCTTAGTTTTTTTTTTATTTTTTTTATTTTTTTATCTTTTATTATCGAGCGTCACTGATCGTGCATTTGTCCCACCTTTACTCTAGTTTTGGGTTAACGCGTTTCTCGATTCTCAATCGAAAAAACGTTGATTTATTTTTTTTAATTGTAAGCGAGAAGATACGACAAATGCGCACCCGTGACGCAGCTCCGTTTTTTTTTTTTTTTTTTCTTTGTTCGTTTCTTAACTCTGGAAGAAAAGTTGTACCAGGCACTGGTAACCTTAATTACACTAGAACGCTCTCCCGAAATAGAAAAGCTAATATTTTTTCCGTTCCACGCGACGACGTATCAAAGCAGGTTACTAATTATTACAGCTATATTCGAAATAATTCATTAATTCTTTTCTTTCCATTTTCTTTTTTTTTTCGTTTTATACAATAAGTGACCACCACGGCACGAGAGAGAGAGAGAGAGATTAATTATTTCGACCATAGAGGTGCACTCTTTTGTTTTAGCGATTCTATAATTCGTGTTTATTAAAGATTATACACGCAGAGTTTACGTCTCTGTAAAAATTAGCAGTTAACACCGTAAGGACTAAACACAAGAGTTATTTAAAGAGAAAACGCAGCGGAATTACTATCTTTTTTTATTTCTCGTTCACAAAATGCTTTTTTTTTATTTATTCTTTTTACCATTTGGTCAAAAATGCAAAGAACACGCGCGTCATCTTTGCTTCACGATAAAATTCCCTTTCAATTCCCTTTTATTTTTTTTCTCGATTGCCATCTCTTCCGTCAAGCGGATACAATCCAACTATTCCATGGGTCGCCTTTCTACCATATACCATTCCTTATTAATATTTCCTTAAAATCCCATTACTCTTTTACTTTTTTTCGTTGAAAATCATTTCTTTTTTTCTAAGGAACAAACGTCCGCTATTCAAGCTTTATAAATTACGTTTCTCTCTGTCAAAATGAACAAAATCACGACGGTGTTATACGTACATATAGAATAATAATGCATAATTGGCATCGTAGACGTAAGTGTTCGTGTGCTTGTGCCGTGTGGTCCTATGCGCGCATGTGTATCTTGATTTTTCATTTTTTTATTTACTTTTTTCAAAAGGAAAATTCCTTGAGTAAACCTGCGAGTCCGAAATGCATCCGGCGCACTTCTCCCAGCGTTTATTATTCACACACAAATCGATATACAATGTACCCGCTACAGGCGCACAATTACAATGTTACTTTTCTATTACCGTGTTTTAATTCTCTCTCTCGTTTGCCCACGACAACTTAACATCAGTATCTCTTCTTCGCATTATTACAATAATTCTAAGTGCTTATATTTCATTGTTTTTTTCCTCTATTCACCTCTTTTTTTCTTATATCCATTATCGGCAACCGATCGCCACACAGAGAAAAGCCATAATCACCATTTCTATGCCATTATTATCTCTTTTCAGTCCTCGATCTCGCTCGCTCGCTCACTCACTCCCACGCATTTACCGTAAAAATCTTACACACTAAATGAATACTTATGAATTAGTAGCGCGTTGTTGTTTCTCCTTTCATTTTTGTCAAGCGTTTCGGCGACTCGACTGCTTCCCCTCCCAGCCTCTCGCGCTGTTCTTTCCGCGTCCGCACCGAAAATTTGTTGAAAAACAACTTTAAACCAGCTATACTGGGTAAATTACATATTTGGACATTAGTTGAGCTTTTATCGGCGTAAACAAAGAATTTAATCTTTCAACAAATCAGCTCAACGTCGACAACGTTGGCCTCCGGTGACCGAGCACGAGGAGAGAGAAGAGCCTAGTCGTTTGAATTCTGTTTTTTTTTTCGCTTTTTCCCTCAACCTCCTTCTCGTCGTGGGTTGCAGTTCTTGTTGACAGTGGTAGTGACGCGCGCGTGCGTGAGTGTGAAAAGAGTCGAGGAGATTCGTCGACGGAGGAACGGAGATTACGCGGTACCGGTGACAAGGCGGTTTGCTTGCGACTGACTCGCGGGCGTCGTGGCACTGGTGCTGTTGCTGCTAGTCTGTTCAGGTGCGCTGCCGCTCGTCGCGTTGCGGTTAATCTGGCTGCCGGTCGCGGGCGCCGAAGTCTATCAGAAAAAGTCGATAATTAATTTTAAATTGTTCAGACTATTCATTTCAAAGATACAACTTATCAACTATTTATTTGCAATACGAAATTTAGCTATTTTCTTAAATGATATTTCCATTTTTTTTTTTTTTTAAGAGTAATTATTATTATTATTTTTTTTTTTTCCATTAAAAAATATCACTATTTGAAAAAATATAAGATTATTCGCAAAATTTTAAATAAGTTATAATCAATGATTCAACCAACCATATTGGACTGTTGGTTGCCACCCATTTGCTGGTTGGGCTTGCGTCCGCCGCCACCCCTTCTGTGAAAGTTTCCGCGGAAATTCTGGTTGCCGGGCTGGTTGTTGCGGTACATGCCACCGCCGCCGCCACCACCGCCGCCCATGTTGCCGCGGTTATAGTAGCCACGACCGCGGAAACCGCCGCGCCTCATCGACGCCACGCCGAACGTCTCAGAGTTCAACTTGCGCTCCGTTCGCCAGTCCGTACGCTGAGATCTTCTGTAAACGGGAAAAGACAAGAATATACAGATAATCTTATACAGATGTTTCCTTAATATAAAATTATTTTCATTTTATAACAATTTTTAGAAGTTTTTAAAACTAACCCTTTACTCCTTTCAACAGCCTCGCAGCTAATGTTGTCGAAAAATGACTTCGTCTTGTCGTAGTGAACAATTTCGGAGTCCTCCTCAGGCTCGTTGTCGCCCGCGCCAGTCTCATTGCCGCTATCGTCTTTCTTTTCGTTCTCAGTGCCACCGTCAATCTTCGTTTTCGCCAGTTGCGACCTATATTGAAAAATAAGAGAACGAATTGAATCAATGAAGGAAATCAATCGTATATCATCAAATTATTTCACAAATGCTAAATAGAACGCGTAATTTCAAGCGTTTCTCATAAAATTTTATTTTCAGATCCTAAATTCATGCAGCATTTAATGGTTTAGTATTCATAAATTCTAAATATAACGTAATAAATAGATAAATATAGATTTAGTTAATTAAGCATTTTAAACAATAGTTGTTGATGTTGGGGCATAGCGTAACCGAATACAAATTTGACTTATGTATCTGATTTAAAATTGCCACATGTTTTTTTTTTTTGCATGGTTCCACTTTTTTGTTTCAAAATGATTATTCAAAACCAACAGGTGAATTCCATGCTTTAAAAAACTATTACATATTACCAAATAATTTATAATAATCAATGCATGTCTATGTGTTAATAAAAGTGAAATAAAACGGAAGTTTGAAAATAAATTTATCTTCTTATAAAAACTTGTCCAATACATGAACTAGTACAAAACCATAGATACAGTTCAAGTTTTGCTAATTTTTAGAAAGTTAAACTTGTCTTTTTATTTTCATAACATTAAACTATCAGTCATTAGCAAACATCAAGCAATTGTTATAAATGTAATCACAGAAAATAAAACGTTCTGAATTTCATTATATCAAATCAAACCATGTCAAAGCATATCATATCAAATCTACTCTCTCACCTGAGCTCCTCAAATTCCGTGTTAGCCTGCTCGAAGTCATAGTCGTTGTCGAACTTAAGCGTATTCTTGGGCTTGGCACCGCTGGGCATTGGATTTCTAAAGTTACCTCCACGACCGCCACGGCCACCGCCTCCACGGACTCCCCCGCGCATCTGCCCGACGCGCCGGGCATCCCAGCCACCGGCACCACCACCGCCGCCTCCTGGGCCACGGTTGCGCATACCCTGACCTTGGTGACCACCCTGATGGACACCCTGATGGACACCCTGGTGAACACCCTGGTGCACATCCTTGTGCTGCTTGCTCTCGCTGTACTGCGACATTCCGCTGGTCCTACCACTTCCATGGCTGTAATGAACATTGTTTTTTCTTTAATATTGAAGGTTTAAAATAGTACGTTTCAAACTGTCAAATAGAAATCAATTGATAAAAGAATCCGCACAAAATAAATGGAAGAGTAATATAATTACCTATCCCGGTCTCGGTGGGGTGCCTGGACATTTCTAAGGTTCTGCTTATCTCCGATCTTGCCAATGTTGTTAGCTTGGCCCTGCTGTTGCTGGCCCGTTTGCACACCTTGATCCATTGTCGGACTCTTTCTCGTCAAAAGCGAGGTTGGGGTCGTCGAGCGAGATCCTCCGCCAATAATGTCCAAAACACCTGATTTTGAAAAACGCAATGATAACTTTATGAGCGTAAGTCAATGACGGTAAGTGGGGAACAACTGTTTGTCGAGCCACCAATCTCATTTAATGTTGAAAAACTAATACACGCAATCTTACATATAAAAAAAAATTCGTACACCAATATAGAAACAATATTTATGAATTCTTCGTAGTAATTTATCATGCACAATTCATCAAATAATTTTAAATTAAAAAATCAGAATATAAATACTTTTCATTTCTTTTCCTAAATAAACTAAACCTTGATCAAGGTTCCAATAAAGATCTTAGATGAATATGTGATAAAATATGATTTATACATTTAGATTCTATAAAATATGTCAACATTTTTATATGCTCATGCGTGTACTAACACATACATATGCAATGATGAAATAAATAATATAGGAAACATGGAATGTCTATTAATACTTCTAACTGTTCTTGCTACAATTTTCATCTGTTCTACTGCAACTTACTAATGGCATCTTTCTGCATTCTAAAATAAAGCAAAATTAAAGCACTTCATAAAGTTTGAATTGAAATAATAAAGATATTTATACAAAAATAAAATTTGTAGCTTCCATGCATGACAAGTAGACATCAGAATCATAAATCTTGTGCATGTATTACGATATTTTTAATTGTAAACTTATAAATTTTTTAGTAGAGTTTAAAAAAAATATATAAATAAATAAATAAACAAAACTAAGCCATTTATTTATACTATTAATAGATATGCTACTAATTACGCTTATATCTAAAATGAGATTTAAAAAAAAATATAAGGTAACAAAATAAATAATGAATTAAGCAAGGTATTAAAAAATGTTAATGTCAAACAATACTCATACTAATTAACACTATATTTATGCATACAATGGCCAATAACTTTATTAAGACTATTTTTATACAAAAGATTTTCCTCAATACTTATCAGTCGATACTGGAATAAAAATATTGGGTTTGTAACTACTTTTTACTAAAATAATTTCCTTTATACTTTTATTGGACATTGTTATGCCAAACTTTACATGAGAAGTTTTATTTGATTTTTTTATGTAATAAAAATGGTCAATTTTATGATAGTCAAGTGCAATGTGTGCAAAAAAATGGGAGAAAGCAAAGTGCAAAATACTAGTACTAAAAAAATAAATAAATAAATAATATACTCACAGAAAGCAGTTTCTAATATTACAAAGCAGAGATTCAATATATAACTGTTCTATATATTTTGATGAATTGCATTAACAATTTCGTAAAAAATGCAGTACAAGAAACTAAACTAAAACCTAGTTTTCTATCAGTTTACATCAA
Source organism: Torymus auratus (assembly GCA_900474315.1). Taxonomy (NCBI): domain Eukaryota; kingdom Metazoa; phylum Arthropoda; class Insecta; order Hymenoptera; family Torymidae; genus Torymus; species Torymus auratus. The sequence continues at coordinate 39,840 of UXGD01000608.1, read as the reverse complement.
AATATATATAACTTGTTATCAAGCCAGAAATAACATTTTGATTTAAACCTTTCCTTTTAGAAAAATAGTGTTACATATTTTCCTACAGTACTTTTAAATCAAAATCATAATTTTTTCAGTATAAAGAAAAAGCTTAAGCTTCTATACTAAAAGAGTATACAGTAGATGAGGGCACACGAGGCAATACAAAGGTAAGCAGAATTCTGGCAGCAAGCATGCCATGGCAGATAGAATATTTTAGCAAAAACAGTTTACCATCCTCCAGAGATTGGTCTTTGGGCAATGGCTCAATAGTGGCAGCCGATTGCGAGTTTGGGATAGTGATGGCACTGGGTTCAGTAGGACCCAGGCCCAACTCACTTGGTTGTTTGGTCATTGGCTGTCGATTTTGGACTGGTCCCATTCCCATCATTGGACCCATGGCACCCATACCACCCATGCCATAGGGTGGTCCATACTGGTTACCCATTGGGCCCATCTGGCCCATCATGGGATGACCATACCCAGGTTGCGGTTGGTAAGATGGTTGGGGCATCGACGATTGCATCGTCATCTACAAAATTTATATAAAATCATAACAATTAACACAATCAATTACACTAAAATCTATCGATCTAAATTTATTTTGGTGTTTATTCTTTGGATATTTTATAAGGATATTCAGAAGGAACTGTATTTAAATCTAATCACTATAATAAAAAACCTAATTTAATATAAACTCCATACTTTTTTTTGTTTCTGCTGCTTAGTAAAGATATTGGATAAATAATCACATTTTTTAATATAATCTTGTAACTTAAAATATTAAAGTTACTGTTGAAAATGAAATATCTAATTGTTTAATTAAAAAGAACAGAAATTGAAATAGTTCAATCAAAATCAATATTATACTTTAAACAAATCAAACTACATTATTATTGCTTAGTATAGAAGGTAAAATTGATATAATATAAATATTTTAAGATAACATTATAAAAATTTAACAATAAATTAACACAAATTATTGATAATTTCAAATAATGTATTAAAATTCAATGTAGATTACTAGAATGATCTTTTAACAATAAAACTATTTTTGTTTAGAAAGCTATTGTAAAGTACTAATCTTATATTTCCCAATTTATATTAATTAAATGTCTGTAAAATCATTTATTGTCTAGCTAGATCATAAATAAAATTTATGTACACATTCAATGATACATTGCCAGTTTAAATTGATATGGCTATATAAGGATATAGAAAATGAAAACATTGGGTTCACACCTGGACAATAGCTGGATCATTGGGCAATGAACTGACACTGTTGACAACTCTGATGTCCTTGATGTCAGACCCACGGAATAGAATGTATTCATAAACTTGATTTTGAGGTGCTACAGGGAATTGTGTTTCACGATCCTCTGTACCAAACGATTTAACTGGAAAGGAAAAATTAAAATTAAAAGCTGATATCAATTTGTACTAGTTATTACTACAATAATAACACTTAGATTCATGATAACATAAATGATATAATTTCAATTTTAAGAATTATTTTGGTGTACTTAAATATGCCATAGATAAATATTTTCATTGATAAAACTAATTGAAATATTATCACAAAAATTTATAAAATTTATTCATGAATAAATAAAACATTAAAAATTTAAGAATCGTTGAAAATTATAGAAATTACTTTTTAAGTAATCAAGGAAACACTTAGGAAAATTTGGTTATATATTAATAATATTAATGTTTGTTATTAATATTTTATTATTTGTCTTGGAATCTTTTGATTTCAACCTTGAAATAAATTTTGAAAGGACATGAAAAATATATTGTGCTAGTAAGAGAAGAGTATATAGGTTTAAGTGATTTCAAAATTTGTAAAATTATTATGATGAAATGCTAAGCTAAATAGTAGTAAATGAAATTTACTAAGTACAACAAAGCACAATTTTTAAACAACAGCCAATCATTCTAACACCAATAATTTTGCAATCTAAAATACTTACAGCAATAATAATTAAACCCCGATTTCCTTATAAATAACGAAAAATATTCTTATGAAATATTTGAGGCAATTTCGTAATGAGCAAAAAATCCAATCCATATCGGCATAGTTATTCGCAAGCACCGGAAACGCATAACAATCAGAATCTACTTCACGAGAATTTCGGAGCGCGTAAATTCCAGCATATATCGCTCCGAACTCTCTCTTCCTCTCCCTTTCTCCCTATTTTCATATCCGCGTATATACACAAAACCGTCTAATGCTCCGAGACCTTGCGGGTAGGTATCAAGGGGAATTAAACGGACCTGCCGATGTAAACACGTCGAGGACATAAACGTACGAAAATCGCACGATTTTCTCCCTATCACGGCGAATAATCGCAAGTATAATCTTCACGAAAAATAAGCCATAATTTTGCAAATTTTCTTAGCCCGATAAAGGGAGACGCCGAATTGTAACACAGGCGTGATTCACGTCGCGTCATTACAACGTTGTTTCTCTTACACTCGTATATACGAGCGCGCACACGCACTGTGGCTTCTAGAAAGCTATTTGCGCGCGCGCGCGCGAATATCAGCGAGCAAAAGAAAAAACGACGAGAAGCGTCGAGTGGAGAAAATTCGGACCCCGCGTTGTCCTCCTGAAAAAAGAAGCATTCGGAACGCGAATATAGAGAGCAAGCGAGAGAGAAAGGAGCCGCGAGTTTCATTGGCGCGGTGTTGCTCGGAAAAAGCGGGTTAAAGCGACCCCGATAAGAGAGAAAGAGAGTGAGAGAGAGAGAGGTATATAGAAGAGGCATAGGGTGCGCGGGGTCAGCGTCCCCGAGAAATCCTCATCTCTCGCTCTCCTCCAGTGTTCAATTGGGTCGCAGGGAAGAGAGCTATCAGGATTTTTCGGAGTCACGCGTCGTCTATATACGCGCCGCTAAACAAGCGCGTCCATCTTGGAAGTATCTCGGAGAGGAGAGTCGTGTCGACGTCGGCGGAGGGGAGGAAGCTAGCGACAGAGAGAGTGAGAGAGAGATAGACAGAGGGTATGGTGCGCGACATATATCAGCGTATAGGGAAAATCGTAAAAGCAACTCACCGTTGGCCAGGGCGATAGTGCACTCCTGGGGATCGACGGTGAACAGTCGTCCCTCATAGCGTATATCGGCCTTCGATATGAGGCTGATCTTCGAGCCGAGCTCCGGCATTCCTGCACTCATGGTTGCGGCTTCTTCTCGGTGCGGCGATTCAGATGATAATAGCGGATCCCGTTCGCGGCCACGTCTCTGCTACGTCTGAACTGGCGCTGCGCGCTGCGGCTGCGGCTGGCGAGATTTCTGACCGACGCGACACACCGAGACTAGTGGCGACGTATCAGCCGTATGTGTGTGTATGTACCTAACTGCAATGCGTAGTTGCACGACTTGTACGAACGTGTAACGTGCGTGAGCACAAAAGGGATCGGTGATGAGGTGAGGGAAATGAGCGACTACAGAAAGAGAGCTGCCGGGTGACAGGGTGACGGTCAACTTACAGTTTATAATTCGCTAGGCTAGTGTGATAATGATGTATAAGGGGGGTATCGTGACGGTAAGATGAGCGGAGGTTATTTTTCAGTTATAGAACGCGGAGGAGGGTGAGGTGGGTAGGCTGGCCAACTTTGGTTGGTGTTCCGATACGAGAGACGAGAACGGGATGAGGACGGGGATTTAATTTTTAAAGGTGGATGCCCGCGGCGGCGGCGTGTGTAATGTGTATGATGATAATAACAATCGCGAGCGCTGACGCTTTTGATAGCGTGATATATATAGATACGGCAATTTTCAAATTTGATTTTTGGAGAGTTGAAGTGCGTGGCGTTGAAATCGAAGAAAAAAGGAAATTGTATATATATAGAATAAGTAAGATATAGATAGTTCAGTCAATTTAGAATATCTTTTATTGCAACTTTTCATTGACGCCTTTTCTCTTTTATCGAGTGTTTTGTTGTTATATAAATAAATGATAAAATAGGAGAATGAGTGAGTTTAATTAAATTTTATTGAAAATTTTTGAGAACCGTTTTAATATAAATAAAAAAAAAAAATTAATATCTATTTTATTTTTAAAATTTTAATTAATTATAGTTTTGAATTAAATTTTAATTCATCAATTGAACTTTTAAAATAAAAAAGGAGAGGAAAGAAATGAAATTTTATGCAATTCGATATTATAGGTCATGCTTATTAAATAAAGAAAATAAGGTGTATACTTATAAGGTTATGAATTCATATCATCTTGACTTTTTCATGTACCTACCTATATCAGTCTTAGGTATATTATATAAGATACTTTCAACTCAAAAATCAGTAATTACCAGTTACATTCAATTTACACTTCAACTCTATCTTCTTATAAAGTTATCTTATAAGAACTTTAATTTATGTCACCTGGAAAGTACTTGAACTTTCAAGTTCAAACGGTATAAGCGTTATGAGCAAACCCTAACGTATTTACAATTTTTTGCAGCTCCAATATACCTACTCCAAAAAAATAAAAAAAATAAAAAAAAATTGCTCCAAAACGAAAAAGCTTGTGCGCTCCAAAAGTCGAAAACGACAGCTCTGCCAAACATCTCCTTGCACGCTAAAAATTGTAAGAAAGCCCGATTCATCGAGGCATAAGGATGATTTCGGACGTTAGGACGGTTTGCCGCTTAAAAAAGCTACCTACATGGCCATCATACGATTGTGAACGCCTCGTCAGCTGCAGCAGAGCCGCGCGCCGCGCAGTCATCAGCAGTTCGGCTGCTGGTCTGTCTCTCGAGTTTTAGCTCGCGACTGTCGCGTCGTCGGCGGCGCGCACATTGCACCTCTGGCCAACATGGCGGCTTCGTTAGGACGGATTTGTCGATCGGGACTTCTAAAGCCGTCGAACGGCTCGCTGTTCAACCAGGTAAGTCGACCCCTAGGGCCCACGACATTCACGATTCATCGTACTTTCGTAGCCACGAGGTCTGCTCCCGCGTCGTCGCGGTTCAAGGGTGTGACGGGGCTGAGAAAGACGGGCACACGGGCGCACGAGGCACCTGATAGCCTTTCGCGAGTATAGAGCTCCGCTGCTGCTGTGGCGGGGAGGGCGCGGGGGCTGCTATTGCTCTCTATGCTCTGCTACGGACCCGTGGCACCTTGTCGGCTGCTACGGGAAGGCTGATGCCCCCCTGACGACAGCGGCATTTCTGTCCAGCCTCTGAGTGTCAGGAAATGATCGGGATGTTAAGAGGGGATCACGGCCCGCGGGGAAGAGTCGTCCGGGTGGCGCGGATTCTCGAAATCGTGTTATGTAATCCCCCCCGAGTCGTGCGGAAAATCCGCGGATGGATCCGTACGTGACCGCTAGGCGCAGACGGACGGGTGCACTAGGTTCTTCTTGGCCCTCTGGATTTAGGTATAAGGGCACGATGGTAAGGGTGGGTCGGGTTGCGACGTATTGCGAAAATCGCACGACGGTAATGGGAATGCTGGATTCGGATATTTTCTGACTGGGCGGATGATCTTTCGGGGTAGATTTGGCTGGGCAGGTTTACTTGTTGGCTGGGTGATGGCTTGTTTCGATGGGTCAATGTAGGAGAATTGCTGCTGCAGTGAATGGGTTTGAGGAAAATCTGGTTGGCAGAGTTTATCTTTAGAAGACAGTTATGTCACTTAAAAGTGTATAGTTGCTCTGTGCAAAAACATTTTTATTTGTTTATTGATAATGTAAATCAGCTTAAAGCAGCTGGGGATGGATGACATATTATTTTATTTCATTTCTTTAGTCAATCTTGATGGGTCCTGTCATTGAGTTCAGAGCAATGTTGATAAACTTCTATGAAAAATTTTGAAGTACTTGCAACCATTACTTTATTATACAATATTTTTGATGCTTTTGTATCTTTATGTAACTCTTTTCCAAAATAGCTTTTGTATTATATTTAATTATTTCTTCAATGATACACTTTTTACTTGGAATAACCTTTGTTTAGATATGGTGACAAGTAGATCAAAGTGTCAACAATATGTCACATTTGTACATCTTGGATGAAATTTTTTACTGATATTATTTCAAAATATTTTGAAGTACAAATCATTATTATTTATAAAAATATGTTATCTTTTCAACATTAACTAAAAGTGTACTCAAAATTTCCTCTTTTAAATTTTTTTTATTCATTTGGAATACCTACCAATATAAAATATAGTAGACAAAATACAAATTGGTATTTCTTTAAACAAATTAAAACATTTATTTTGCCATTTTAGTAAATCTTTTGGCACTTAAACAAGTTTTCATAAAAATTTAGAAAAGTATGATTGCTGAATGTTATTACATCATGCAAAGTTGTGTAAAGATTTACTGAAAAATTTATTTGAAAAGCAGCCCTTTTTGAAGTAAATATGTTTTTTTATTGTTGCAAGATACAATTTGAATGGATATTAAAGTATTAAAATCAACCCTATTAAATTAATTTTAGCAAAATCTTTATTGCCATATTTATGTCTTCTCATTTTTCTTAATAGTAAACAAGTATAAATTGGGCAATAATAATATTTTTTAATTTTTCAGTTATTACATTATATCATTGTTTCTTCTTACAGGCCAGTAACTTCTCTACTACAAGAGAATGGTCCAGGGGTCGAAAACTGGTAATTGAAACATTTTCTTTTTTTTTATATATATAGCATTATATCATATTAACCACAAGTTCCAAAATTAACATTTCCCACAGTTCCTTTGATCCCTATGGTTCCTCTTCCAAGCTTAACTAGTAAGTCCTTCTAAGGTCAATGTCTTATTTAACATTTTATGAAATTTGAAGACTTTTTCATATATATTTCATTATAGATGGCAGCATGTTTGGGAGTAACTGCTGGAGGAATCGGTGCCCTTATATTTACTTTAGACAGATCAGTAAGGGCGTCTGAGTTGATAGCACATCCACCTCACTATCACTGGAGTTGGTCTGGTCTTTTTCATGCAATAGATCATGCCAGGTAATTCTACACTTTTAATTTTATAGTCATTGTTAGGATGGAAACTACATTTTCTCTTTAGCTACAGCTTAAAACATTCATTTTTATGTATTTAAATATATATAATAGCAATATAGTATATTGAATATATCAACAATCTATTTTGATGATGCATAATCTATACTATATTTTAGCATGCGACGAGGATGGGAGGTCTACAAGAATGTTTGCTCTGCCTGTCACAGTTTACAATATGTTGCTTACCGTCATCTTGTTAATTTAACTCATACTGAAGCAGAGGCTAAAGCGCTTGCTGAAGAAATCCAAGTAAGTAATTTATTTTAATTTACGAAATTATATATTTTTACCATTATTATTCTAATGTTATTGTATTATGTTTTAAAAACATTCATTTTTATGCAAATAGGTTCTAGATGGGCCAAATGACGTTGGTGAAATGTTCATGCGTCCAGGAAAACTCTCCGATCATGTTCCACCACCATACCCCAATGAAGAAGCTGCTCGAGCAGCAAATAATGGTGCCTATCCTCCTGACCTTTCGTACATTATCAATGCACGACATGGAGGAGAGGTAAATATATATATAATATTATAGTAGAAACCAAGGCTATCACAAAAAGTCATATTTTTCAACCACAATTTTATAATTTTTCCTAATGCTCCCTGATTATTTGTTGTTTCTTAAAATATTTGTATTGACATACAAATTATAGTAAAAAATCATTAAATTTGGAATGATAAATATATGTAATATTTTAGATCTGACAATCTCAAAATAGTTACTAAAAAATTGCCTAAAAGTATATTTTCTGATTTTTGTATTCCAGTTGTATTATAATTTATATAAAATATTTTTTAAAACTTTCAAAGTTAATTTTTGACAAAATTTAATTAGAAGTTATATAATAATTCTATTGATCATTTTAAAATTATAAAACAGCTTCTATTATTTAAAAACTTATTTTGTGATTGAAAGTTTTACAAATATTATTTTGTATATTATTTACTAACATTATCTGAATTTTCACTAATTATATATTAACTATTTTTAATTACATATTAAGGAAAATTTAAATTAATTATTAAAAATACCATTATTTTATCTAGATCAACATATTCTTTAAAATTTATTATTTTAATATAATTTCAGGATTACGTTTTCTCGTTGTTAACTGGATACTGTGATCCTCCAGCTGGAATTCCCCTTAGGGAAGGTCAATATTTCAACCCTTACTTCCCTGGTGGTGGTATTGGTATGGGTCAGGTAAGATAGTATCAAATATTAATATAAACTAAAGCATTCTAACTAAAATGAATAATACCCCGGTTTTTTAGGTCGTTTATGATGAGGTATTGGAGTTTGAAGATGGCACTCCGGCAACTGCTTCCCAAATAGCTAAAGATGTTGCCACATTCCTAATGTGGTCTGCTAATCACGAATACGATGAAAGGCAAAAACTTTCTATCAAAGTAAGTATTTTTTATACTTAAACAATAAATAATAAATTTTAATTTCAAAATAGTTTTTATATTTTGAATAAAAATAATTATTATTATACCAAAAAGAGCTATAAAACGTATCATAAACATACAAATTTTATTACAAAAAATAAATATTTCTTTTTGATACTTGAAAAAAAAAAGAAAAAGTTTTAAATAAAACCCCATTTTACTTTACAGGTAATTGGAGTCCTGTCAATACTGATAGGTGTATTTTTCGTCTTGAAGAAACATAAGTTCACTCACATCAAGAACACAAAACTAGCATTCATACCACCGAAAAAGAAGTAGTGAACAAACGTCACCATCTAAATTTAATTTAATTCGATAGCTCACGGAAATTGCTTGGAACTCATAGTGGTTCTGGTTACGATGTGTAGTTTTTTAATTTAAATTAATTCGGTCAAGGCACTTTTTAAAGGACCGTGCCATCGTTGTTACATCAATACATCGGTTTGTTCCAGTTGCAATGAGCCCGATTGTTATCAGCGCCAAATGAATTAACTTGTACAATGTACATAAAATAATACAAGCAATGGCATCATTGTCTTGTCGAATTAAATCATTAATTCACTTAGACAACCTGTTTTAAAATTGTACTAATTTTTTTCCTGTTATCAATGAAATCGGCAACTATGAGTGTCAATGTAAATGATCAAAGTTTTATTAGAAAATCATTTTTTGTCATACAGTGAATATAAAAACCTTGTAGTCAATTCTTGTACACTAGCTTCCTTGTTATAAATTTTGAAAGATCATGAAGTTTTCATCAAATGAAAAATACTTCAAATAAAAAGTAAAACAATAATAATATTTTTAATAATACCTTATTACAGTAATATTATTTTACTGTTTGAATAAAAGGTAGTACTTGAATTAATAACAACAAACTACAATGTTCAAATAAATTATTTGATTATATTTCTCTTTTAGCTAAAATGTAACAAAATTGGAACCTGATCTCTTATTTTATATAACTTTAGTTAAACTAGTGTTGTGTTAAGCACACACATTTATTCGTAAATGATGTTTTTTTATTGTTTGTTGTTCACATGAAAATTGTGCTCCAAACACTACTGACATTTAATGAACAAAAGTAGTTCAGCAGTTATTACATGCTTTCTCCATACCAATTAAAGCCAAAACAACAATTCTATGAAGCAGTTCTAAATGATTTAACGTTTGCATCCACTGACAATTTCGTTGCAAAAATATTATAACGCATTCATTATTTTTTTTTTATTTTTTTATTTTTTTTTTTTTTATCGTTGCACTTGTTACACTGTGGATTCTACCACATTTGCGAAATTCTCAGTGTTAAATTAAATTCATAGGACTGAAACGAGTATTATTAATCTGTCGAATTTATTGTAATAAACAACTTCACGGAAACGTCAACTTTTCAAGCCAGAGAATTAGAAGATGAACTCAGATTACTTGAGTATGTCGCATGTAATCTCAGTTTAATGATTTTTAAATGACTTAAAAAGATAACATATGGAATGAAAAAGCTTTAAATTGTAATTACGGTGCATTTCAGGCATTTAACTGCTGATTATGGATCAACGGCTGCATAAATAATGTACATACCCCATATCGTTAATTAATTTCATATAAATTTAAATCATTTACAGTTTCAAAATAATTTCCTTCTAAATTACATCATTTATATCTTCATTAAAAAACATTCTTTTTTACGTTTTAAACATATTAGTAAAAGATTCTTTTGTAATTGATATCTCAATTTATACATCAAATTAATAAAAGAAAAACTTTTTAATGATATAAGATGAAAAAAGTAATAAGGTTTTATGTATTAAAAAGTTTGCTTTTAAAATAAATGGTTTGGTCCTATAATGAATATCTGACAAACATAAACAACTTAAATTATATAACACTTCGAATTTTGCAAATAACTTTAATTTACAAATTATAATATGCTAAAGCCATTTATAATTGATAAATAAGATATCTCAAAGCGGCCATCTTTCTAACAATTTTATTTATAAAATGGTTAAAATATTGAATATTTTATGAAGGTTTGTCCACTATGGAATAATTCAATCTTTGGTTCTGTTACATTATTTTATTTAATACTTATTTTATATTCTACTAAGAAGTAAGAAGTGTTATTTAAAAATATTATCCATATATATTTAAAAAAAGTTACATATTTGTCAGATAATTCATCAACAAATTAGGTTAAGAAAGACTACAATAGCAATTCAATTGCTGAAAATCCAAAATATCCCTTTTTAAACAAAAAATTCATTAATAGATTCATAAACATATTCAATTTATGAGTCAAGACATTGTTTACATGTATGGAAATGGCATTGATAAAGTAAGTCAATTTCATCAAGTCACAGAGCAATGCAGGCAACATTTTTCTCAAAAAACTTTGAAGGCATTGTCATTTTTCTTTTCGTACTGAATATCAATTTTTATTACACAGTTCGTGTTTCCAGTTTTTCCTTTTTTAAGGTTCAAAATATGACTTCTTGCTATATATTAATAAATTTTGGCAAGTCGAATCTGTAATTTCTTGTTAATCAATCAAGTAAGAATAATATACGCGATTGCAGCTTAAATATCTTTTACGTGCCTAGAGTACAGTTGTAGCTCTGCAGAAAACCGAGAGCTCATCAGCGAAAAAATCACTAGCAGTATTTAATTCTAAGGACTCTTACAGACCTGATTGAAAATACAGATTCGACTAACCAATACATCAACACACCCTGTCTTTATGCTCACAAAGGTGTGTGCACTTGCTTCATTTTCTTTTCATTTTATCGTATGTCTTCATTGGGCACCAGTGCAATATTATTTGGTACCTTGAAAGTTCTTCTGCCTCGTGCTATTTCGCATACAGGAAGAGGTGACTATATGCGGTTAGGCTAAAAGGTACTTCCCTCAGGTGGTTGAGATAGTTTCATATTTTCCTTCAGCGTCATTAAGCGACGCAATTCTGTAAGAACTGTTTTAATTGTGTACTCACGCTGCCACTTTGATAATATTGGTACACTACGGTTATCCACCTGCAATACAGAAAAAATTCAATGAATTAGAAAATAATTGTCTAACAATGCAAACAACATAAAAGTAAAAAATTTCAATATAATTTTAACAAACATCACTGATTATTGAGTAATTTTATATTTGTTTTATCATTTTATAGTACCCAAAAGTAATCAAATATATTTTTAATCATCTTTACTATTTCATGTACTGATATATTTGTGCTAATTATTAACAGAATCTACTTAATTAGATACATTTTAGACAATTAAGTCTATCAAGTAGAACTTATAAATACTTGTTTACACAATAATATTTGATTTTTATAATTAGTTATGTAATATTAATTATAAAGATAATTAACATAATAGTACAGTACTTGAGTAAATTGCGCACTTTAAAAAAGTACATCAACTGTACTTATTAAATTAATTAATCTAAATTAAAAACATCAGCATCATATGTTAAAATATTATTAAATAAAAAACTACATAATTCATTCTTTCATAAAAAATTGGTATAAAACTAATTGACACAAGATGTTAATTGAAAGCAAAATTATTACAAATTTCAACTTACCGCTCCAGTGGTGCTATTGATGCAGTTCATATTAATTCTACTTAAGAACCTGACCGTTGGAGCATCATCTGGATATCGTTGGCCACAATCAATTTTTAGACTGTACATTCTATTTTCATAGGGTGTCTATAAATAAAAATAAATATATATAAAAAATAGAAAATTGTATTATAATATTTTTAACTATAGTAGAGTAATATTCAAATAATCAAATTTTCAAAACTATTAAAGACCCACATTGACCTTTAAAACAAATTTATTATCAATCAATAATAAAGGAAGTATGTTTAGTAAATTAAATCAATTTTATAGATCAAATTGATACATTATTAAAAAAAAAAGGAAATAAATGTACATAAATTTTTGTAGCTAACGCTTACAAAAACATTAAAATTATGTTATAAAGTAATATTTCAAGTATAAATACATCTTATTTTTTTATACGTAGTCACTTTTAGCAATATTTTTAAGTTATCTGTTAACAACTTACTCTAGGTGGTCCAATTATCATTCCAGTCCAGTGGGTTAATGTCATATCATCGTCATTTTCTAAACCCCAGCTTATAGTGCCATCACCAACACCTTTTTGTCCTTGTTCAAGTTCTTCCAAAAGTCGGAAGTTCCTGGGTACAACTACAAAAATACAAAATGATTATTATTACTATTTCAATTTTAATTATTATACTGCATTTACAAAAATGATATCCCGAACTAATTACTCTAGAACTGTGCTATCAGAAACTTTCATGAGTTTGGAATTTTTTACATTTTTAATACATGAGTCATCAAAAATAATAAATTTGTAATAAGCTTTCAAATAACAACCAAAATTAAAACTTTAATAGTATCCCTTACAAGTGACATTTATCAATGACAATTTACTCTTATTGTCAAACTAAATAATGGTCTGCCAACAACGGGTATAAATTGTTGTTTAATATAACCATATAAGTCCTAAAATTTTCAATAGCAACTAAGAGAAAGTTCTCCTGTTCGTTGCAACAGGAACTACTGTGTCGCACTTATCAGAGACCAAAGCTGTTCTGCCCAACCAAAACCATGCAGCCATACAACCAGCCAGCCAGCCAGCCCATGCTCCCAAAGCCAGTGAATTCATCAACGGGCAGGAGGAGATGCACGAGCAGCAGACTCCCAGTCACCAACTGTCAAGGTTACTCGGCGGCGAGCAGCAGGCTGCTCCAGGGCAGAGCCGCTCGGCGCTTTTCCCCCGCGTACGAGGTAGAAACCGGGTATAAGAGGAAGTAACTGGATCAGCACAGCTCTTCCTCCGAAATCGCGTGAGAGCACGAGGGGGTAAAAATATACATATATGTGTGTACGAACCTACACCGGCCGTTGGAGCCGCCATTATATTACTGTACGTTCCTCACGAGCGAGGGGTCCGCTCGCGTCCCGGGGGGCACGAGAGCAGAGAATCTACGGCGGTGGCGGCGACGACGGGAGCGGAGGAGCAGCAGCAGTGGACGTCTACGGCTGGGCCTGCAGCAGCAGCGACGACGAGGACAGAGCGCTTCTTCCGAAGTTGCGGTTCTCCTCTCCTGCACACGCACACGCACGGAGAGAGAGAGCGGGCGACAGAGAGAGAGAGAGAGAGTAGCAGCGGGGGTACAAGCACCGAGGGGCCGCGACTCGAAGAACTGCCGAGAGAGAGAGAGACAGAGTGAAAGAGAGCGATCACCTGCGCGTGCGAGCACACACACGACGCTACTTCCGCGACGGGGCGAGACGAGAACTTGTGTGTCGTGGACAGTTGCGCACTGTGTGTATACACTGTCGGTGAGCGCGAGACACGCGTGGTAGTAAAGTAAAGCTCTTGCTGTCTTCGTCTTCTGTTTCTCGGCTCCTCCACTCCTCCAGTCTGCGGGCGGCGTGCACTGTGACTGTGACTCCCTCTGCGCGCGAGGCGGCAGCGGCGTGTAGATGTCGTCGTCGGAGTGTGGCACGCTCACGGGGTCACGCCTGATCTTGGTTAATAAGTATGATGATGACGAGCCTCGACAAGGAGAAACTTCCTCTGGGGCAGAGACACTATGTGCACCCGCCCAGATAACGCTACGATATCGCAGGAATATTGCACTTATTCGGCGCGATTCCCATCAGACGACGAACGCAGATGTATCATGATGCTCCGGTGCGTGGGCAGTTTAGAAGATTCGTACTTATGTACCAGCGATTTGGAGAAAAACGATTGAGGGTATCTATTAGGTATACGCGATTCGAAGGGTAATGGGAAGATAAACTTTATTTGGCTTTTCTAAATTGGATACGTAATTTTCTTTTTGTAAAAAACTTGCGCTTACGGAGGCGGGTGGGCGCGCTTTTTAAATGTAGCTTTAGTTATACTGCATACTTATTTAGTTTAGTTGTAGATGAAGCAAAACGTAAAGTTTGAAAAAGTTAAGTTGTCGACTGTCCCCAGCCCCCTCTACCTATAAGTACAAGTTAAAAATTAAAAACCGCACTACCCTACTGAAAAAAATTCGGGTGAGAAATTTGTAGAAATTTGTTGCATGATTTCACAATTTTTTAGTAGGGTAACTATAATATATAGACACACCCTCTCATCGTCGATCGGTGATTCAGTACATGTTTTTGTTATACATATACCTATTTATTTTTATAATTCACTGACTAACATTTTTCTCTAAATATAAGTATAATAATAATTTTAAAATTGAACAAGTTGTATGATTTGTGAGATGATTTTTTTTAGTGGGGAAACCACGTGTCTAACTGCTTTTAGAGATGCATATAGATTGTTTACTTCAGGTTTTATGTTATATGTTACGCCATATTCCTAGACATAACTAATTTTTTGTTTGCTTGCATGAACATTTTAATTAAAGAAATTATAAATAAACAATATTTAAAACTACAATGTGGAATATGAAAAATAATCTTTGGTTGATTGTAAAATATATCCAACGAAGACGCTTTTCCGATAAAAATTACCGTGATCATACGGTGAAATTTGTATATCTTACTACAAAAATTATACTAACAAGCATACAAATAAGTACGAAAAAACGGATTTTAACGGAGCTTTGAGAGTCGATTTCTGATATCTAAAAGTAAAGCTCCGCAGTGTTTCTAATTAAATCTCATAGGCCCTTTTTCTTAATATGTGCAAATCTCATCAAAGATGCGACAAAACCCAAATCACGATTTGAAAAATTTATTTTCGAGCACCACTTCGGGATCCGGGTTTTCTTGCTTATTATGGTATATAAAATGAAAGTCCGTAGTTGTACTGCGGTCATCAAAAAGAAATTAAAACTATAGAAAAAGAGCTTTTGTTCATTTTTTTAAAATTAAAAAATGTTGTTTCCTTCAAAAGTTACAAGAGTTTCAAGTTGAACGTCGAAAAGGCATAAAAATGCTCTCAGTCGCGTCGCTGCCGATTTTTGCCATTTCTGCATTTTTATGCCTTTTCGACGTTCAACTTGAAATCCTTGTAACTTTTGAAGGAATCAACATTTTTTAATTTAAAAAAAAATGAATTAAAGCTCTTTTTCTATAGTTTTAATTTCTTTTTGGAAACTTAGAGTACCTAGACCAATCCTGGGCTAAATGGCTGAGGTTTGAAGAGAAGAGCATTTTTTTAAAAAGTAAGAAGTTGCTCTAGAAAAAGTAGTCCACTTAATGGACGCAGTACAACTACGGATTTTCATTTTATATACCATAATAAATAAGAAAACCCGGGCCCCAAAGGTGTGCTCGAAAATAAATTTTTCAAATCGTGATTTCGGATTTTGTCGCACCTTTTATGAGATTTGCATATATATGGGCCATCTAATCTCAAATCGGAACTATTTCGTTGAAAAAGGTCTTTTGTATTGATTATCACTTCGCAAGGATTAACGATACAATGTCGAGCAAAAGCGATTATAAAAGTAGACAGGAAAAACTAAAATTTAAGCTTTGCTTCGTTATAAGATTTTACAGGAAATTATAAGCAATAAATTATTGGGTAACAAAAAAGTTGAAAATACGACCCATAACGGTAGTTCTTTACCACGAAAAGGTCTAGTTGGAAAATAATTATTTGTTATGGTTTGGTCAAATCTAATCGGACGAATAAACAGATATCGTCGGTAGGGAAGAAAAACTTTCTATCTCAGGGAAGCGTATGAAAAGGTTCTATTTCATCCGGGAGCGTAAGAAGGTTCCATCTCGACGATGCGTGTAAAAAGGTTCTATCTTAACTAGGCGCGTAAGAAAGAGCCATCTCATATCTCTTATAATAGCAGCAAGGTGGAACCTTCTTACGCTCTAACGTACGACCTTATCACGCGCTTTGCCGATGGAACCTTCTTAAGTATACGCGCTCGTCTGAAATAGAACCTTTTTCCGCGCTTTGCTGAGATAGAACTTTTTTTTCCCACCCAACGATATGTAAATGAGGAATATTTTATGCATTAGACACTTTTCAGCGACATAAATTAGTCTATATAAAATTATAAACAATTGTAAATAATTTGGAGTCATGGAATATTCCCAAAATTTGTCCTTGATGGTAACTCCATGTGAAATTGTTTAACACTTTGAGTGTTGAGAATTATATATAGGCATTTTCTTACTCATATGCCGATTTGTTTAGGTTTTTGAAACAATAAAATTATATTTTTTTAATATGAGATAATTTATTCTTTTGAACTAACGTTATATAATTTCATCAAAGAAAAAGTACATCCCCTTGTGGGTCGTACATAACTACAGAGAAACAGTTTGTTTCACATTTTTACGATCCAATATATGGATCGTACAGCACTTAAAGTGTTAAGAAATCGAATGAGCCCTTAAAATCATATGAAAAATTAAAAAAAATATTCCCAATATTTCCTTGATACTTTTACAAATCGATAATATCTACACTTGTAAAATATAATGTTCACCATCATACCCTGGCCGAAAATGCCACTTTCGCTCTCGGCTCAAAAACGCGAATGTGGTATTTTCGGCCCGGGTATGGCGAAAAATAGTATACGCACCACGGGAGTAAAATTTTTCCCTCCAGCTGCGTACTTAGTATACTATTTCGCTCGAAATAGATATATTTTTGGATTATCTTAATCAAAAGAAAGTGTTTAAAGTATATTATACACGTATAGGGAGTAAAAGTAAAGAATATCCCAGATCGCATGTAAGTTGTCACTTGAGCCGAAGGCGAGATTGACAAACATGATGCGATCTGAGGCATTCTTTATTTACTCTCGTGGTGCGTATACGATTTTTCACCATACAACCTTACTGGCCAATTTTACTCCCGTGGTGTATACTATTTTTCACGATACCCGGGACGAAAATACCACATTCGCGTTTTTTAGTCGGGAGTGAATGTGGCACTTTCGGCCAGAGTATGGTTAAAAATTTATTTCGAGATTATTGTCGGTAGTTACTATAATACTACTTATACTGCTAATACGCAAATAAATAAATGTTGTTAATATGACACCAAGTGAAGTAATGTAATCAGTTGTGACGCTAATATTGCTCTAATTTCTTTCAAAGATACATCACTAAAGGGTATTAAATTATATTTACAAGTGATAAACAAAATTAATGTAGAATATTATATATCACTTTTTTTTATAAAACAAATTCTGTTATAAATGATTTCCTATCAATTTAAAAATTAAAGGCTTTGGGATCACTTAGAAACGTATCAATCAACACTTTATTTCATTTATTTGAAGGATCAATGAAGTTCCTCATAAGTATCAGTAGATTTTATTTCAAATATTTCCTTATTTGAAAAAAACAACATTTTTAGTTTAAACAATCATATATTTAAAAGTTTACATTACATTTTTGAAAAATTAGTGTTTTAAAGAGTAGTTAACAGTATTGTGAATTTTTTTCGCAATTATAATAACATTCAGTGATTATAATTCTCCATTTTTGTTTTGTACATACAATTGAAAAAAAAAAAAATATTTAAAAATGTTATTATACACATCATAGACACTACAAAATACCGCTAGTAAAACATGCAATTTCTTGGGAACGCGAGTTCCCAATATTGTGTACTAGGGTTCCGAAACTTACGGCATTGTAGACGTAAGGAAATCTTTCTCCCTAAGTCGTCCAAGAAGAGAGAGGGAGGCATTTCTTAAATCTTACGAGTTGTTGAAGAGTTCATTTTACGGTATGTATACCGTGTGCGCAGCCCAAATGTCCAGAGAACTTACGGATTATGATAAAAAACTTTATTTTGAAATTTACAACATGAAATCTACAAGAACTGAAATTCAACTTCTCCTGGCGCTTGGGTTCATGAGGAAGTAGGATTAGGATATTGCTGTTGGGCGCACGAGTGCAAATCTGCTCCGAGCCGAAATTGTCGCCCAAAGATACAATGTTTTTAACATATAAAGGATTTCTTTTATTCAAGAGAATGGAAAACTTTGCGTACATCAAATAACTATATTATGATTTTGAAAATTGTATTTATATGTCAAAATAAAAAATTATATCAATTTCCAATTCATTTTCCAGATGGCCAGTAAATATTTGAAAGCGGCGTTGTCTAATAAGCCGATCACAATAGGTACGGAATTTGTATGACAAAAGTCGATCGATAATTTGATTATTTAGAGCATTCGAATATATGTTAAAACAAGTTCGAAAACAATGAATTTTACAAACAGAAATTACCAACTATTGTAAGGACCCGTTTTTCTCTTTCAATTTTGAATTTTCAGCCAAAAACTCTTTGACATGTTGTAGATTTTATAAAGGACTAAGTATTACGTATCAAAAAGATTTTTTCATAAAATTAAAAATTGAATGAGAAAAAACGGGTCCTTGCAATTCGATCGTCAGTAACGGGTATGGCGCATCACCTTAATGAGAAAAACAGTAGACTCTATGCATAACTTTTTGTAAGCAATAATTATTAACCTCGAAACTGAAGTTACTTGAAAGTACTTTACAATTGGAGATACTTATTAACTTTTAAACTACTCTTAAAAATTTTGTTTTGTTTTCTTAAAAATTATTTATGTTTAAAATTTTTTTTAGATTTTCGATGCAGAGAGGAAAAGGACTTATTGTTTAAAGTTTAAAACAAATGAAACCTTTTTAGAATACAATTTATTCTAACTTACTTAATTATTATGTAACATAATAAAAAAATATTTTAATTCTTTATTTTTTAGTATTACATCAATAACGCGCTTATTTTTTAGAGTATATATTCAATCATTAAAATATGAAGATAGTTTCTAAAAAAATACATTAATAGTACAGAAAACTAACTTATCTGTATTCATTATGTGTCGTGTAATCTTTTCTAATGGAAAGATACATTCTTTAACAGACTTTAAATTGTAGACACATTCATTACGCATAAACACTTCAGTCAAAGGTAACACAAAGTAGGTGAACATTCATATTCTTCACACCATTTGGTTAATTGGATAACTCTAGTTTAAATACTTTCTATTTGAATTTTATGTACTGATGTTCTAGATAAACATTGGTATTATATTTAAATTTAATTATATTAACAATAAAAAAGCTAATGTCTCTAAAATTTTAACCCTTTAAGGGGTCATAGACCTATAGGCTTTTGAGGCCAAAATCATCTGAAAAAATGTTAAAATTTATTTAGTTATATATATTAATAATATATTATAAGTAGGCACAATTTCTAATAAAATAGCCCAAGATATAATCTATAGACCTGTCAAACCATTGCCAAAATGTTAGCTTTCTGAAGCCACTGCTTGATGGATTTTCTTGGGACAAGGCTTAAATTAAGTACTTAAAATTCATGCAGTTATTAACCTTTAGACTGCCGGGATTTGAACATTTAAACGGCCCTTTAAAAGTGGCCAAATTACTGTCTTGTATCACATATCAACTATATACAAAGTTCATGTCAGAGGTCGAGCCTATATATATATAAATATAAAGATAAAGGTTAACGGGCTTGTAGGTATAATGGAGGGGAGAACTCTCTATCTCAAAACAGTTATGATCCTAAGAGTTGGAAATTACAAATTTTTTTAGTAACCAATATTAAAATGATAAAAATAACAAAAAATCAAAAAAATTCTTAAAATTTAGCAAGTAAAAGTGGTTTTTCAATTAAAAAAATTACTTAATCAAAAAATTTTTATATTTCCAACTCTTTGGATCATAACTGTATGAATTTCAAGTAATTTAAGGCTTGTCACATGATAATCCATTGAGCAATGGCTTGAGAGTTAAAATCAAAGCCAAAATCTTGGAAATCTCCGAGTAAAATAGGTAGATTGCATCTTGGGCCATTTTATCAGAAATTGTACCTCCTTAAAATATATTATTAGTATATATAACTAATTATATTTTAACATATTTTTTCGGGTGTTTTTAACTTCAAAAGTCTAAAGGTCTATGACCTTCTTAATATCCGTTTACTGAGTAGTACTTTATTATTGAAGCTTTACCATTATTAAATCTATTAGATAGATAACAATCCTATAAAAATTTTTAAATGAAATGAATAAGATAGATTCTAGAATTTTTTCAATTAATTCTTTACATTTTTTTACTTTATACTTTACATCAATTTTCATATTAAAAATCACATGCAGAGTTAACCCGTTAAACGTAGCTGTATTTAAATTTTTTGCGTAATTATATAATCATACTATGCACTTGAATAAAAACATTTTAAAAATGTTAAAATGTAGCAACTGGTTTGTGAAAAGTAACAAATTGAACCAAAATAATAGATGTAAGAGTATTATATAAATCGTTAAAATCACTTTGTAACATTTATATGTCAGGATATCAAATGGTCGACAAAATTGGTAAATCATCTAATGCATACACTCTACTTAAATATCACGATGGGATTGAGAAGAAAATTCAAAACGGTCTTAGCACCCAAGTAGATGCCCCTTAGAATATCATTAGGGCCAATTCTGTATCTATTTCTTTTATACGACTTTAAATCTATGGCATGACAGACGTGACAACCGACCTCTTCAAGCATAACGTGGGGTGCTGAACCGCCTAGCAGAGATTCGCTCTCCAGGCCACTGTTCGAAAGAACGCCGGAGAACCAGATCTTGTCGCCAGGATAGATGTTCAAGCTGAAATTGGCGAAGGACCGGTCGCCCAATAAAACAGCCTGCGCTGTACTGCCCCATATACCGTTCTTCATTTTCACGAATATCTCGAACTCGTACATGTTCCAGTTCGTAACGTGGCACCTACTTTTTTTCCTACGGACGTTCAAGTATGTCTTGCAGTTCATCTTACGTAGCTCGTTCGTATACCTAATTAAACAAGATTAACTTAATTAATGTTTACTAATAATTAATAAATCACATTAAAAATTACTATTTAGGAACACCATTAAGTAATATTTAATGAATTCAATCTTCATATAGTATATTAGAAAGTCGGAAAACTCTTACTTGTCACAATCATCGTTATGGGGTTCCCCGAGTGCGCAACGCATGGGATTAGCGACCAGATCGGGCAATTGATCGAGAACCAGGGCGAGATTATTCTTGACAGACTTGATGCGCGTGCTCGTGACGTAGCCCTCCCACGACACGGATACACCCTCAAGCTGCGCGCACTGCACTTGGATTTGAGCTTTCGAGGAAGACTCCTCCCAAGCAGGCTGGTGACAGTAATTCTGATACTGCTCCCAGGAGAGTTCTGACGGCATTTCGAACGGACTGGAATCCACCGACGAGTCTCTGTAGCCGACGATCATTGGCCAGCTAAGAAATGCGCCGGCAGCTATCCCCAGGACCAGCTACAGTGCAAGCAAATAGCAAAATATTATTACCAATTGTAACAAAATTATTTTAATTTTATTGTTTTATGCAATATGATTTCACTTATTTTTGTTATTACTTTAACCGTTCAAATATTCTAGTAAAGAATGATCTCTTTTCATATATGTATTTATAAAATAATAAAGAAAGTTACCAACCTGAATGCAGGTGATAACCCAATTAAATCTTCTCGGCGCTCTGGATTTCCTCAAGTACCATGATGCCATGAACGGCAATCCACCGAGAACTACGGTGATACCCACGCGCATCACTGCATCGCTCTCGGTCATGTACTTCGCCGTAGCGACAATCGGAAGCACAATTGAAGCCAAGCCCACGATTGGTAAGAACAAGACCATACCGACCAGCGCCAGCGCACCTCTGATCAATCCGTACCACGTGGCGCTCTGCGAGCTTAGAATAGCTAGCTGCCACCAGCTAAGCGTCACACAGTGCGGTATCAGGGTCTTGTAGGTACCGCGCCAGTTATCCCTCGCGGCCATCTTCAGGAAGATCGCAGGTATGAGCAGGTAAAACACGACGCGGAAATTCAGGCAGAACTCGATGCCGTTGCCGACAACATACGAGGCAAAGGTTGGCACTTTTATGTCGAGGAAGCGCCAAGTTTGCGCAACCACGAGATCCATCTCGTAGGGGTACTTAGCGAGCACATTCACGCTGAAGCTGAAGAGCGTCAGGAAATCCGGTAACTTGGATCGACTGTCCCGCCAGATGAAGTTCAGCAGAGTGACGAGGGTCAAGCTAAAGGCTATTACCGTGATTTCCGACTGCGGCGTCCACTGGTGCACTATCACGGGAAAGAGCACCAGGTTCAGCAGCAGAGCCAGAAAGAAGTGAGCGTACGGCTTGAGATTGTTCCGGCAGAATTGGTACTCGGCCTCCTCAGGATTCAGACTGCCGCCTGAGTAGCTCAAGAAGAGGCGCGACCAAACGCGCAGATCTGACAGCTCGCGTTTGCGCTGCAGTATCTGGAACGTCGCGATGATCATGACAACGAAGGAGAGGTAATAGAGAGCCAGGGGTATAAAGAGGACAACGCTCTCGGTCCCAAGGAGAGCATGTAGCACAATCAGGATGATCGTGTGCAGATGAGTGGTGAAGAAGAGTTTGCGCAGGGGCAGTCCACGTTTGCCAAGCGTTTCCACCAGCCAAATGTAGAGTCGTTTTAGCGAGGCGATTGGATGGACGAATGGTCGCTGGAGCAGCGGCACCGCGTCGAGGTCCATCTGCACCGGGTCGACTAGGCACAGTACACGTGAGACCACGGGTAAACTGCCACGCGCGTATGATGCTGCTGCGGATACCAGCGCTGCCTCTGTGATCTTCTCGCCCTGATGTGCTGACCAATCTGTTTTGGGAGGAAATAAACAATTTTATTGTATATGTTTAGATGAGTTTTTTCTACTTTGAAGAATGGAAGGTATATAACAAAGTATATGTCTCAGAAATTTCAAATATTATACATTGCATACCTGGTGCTCCATCCTGACCACCTTCTTCTTTATTGTTGGACAAATTGTGAATTGATTCATCATCAGAAGGTGAATCTTGGTCACAACTGTCTTCAGTTAAAGACTTTTGAAGATGATTCTTACCATTTACATATCTAGTGTTACTCAATTTATTACTAGTGGAAGGAAATACCAATTCTCTTATACACCTTTGTAATTGCTCAGTCGTGATGAATTCTTCACCATTGGACAGACTAGATAAATACAAAATCACATAAATTTAAAAATTGCTTAAAGTTTTTATTAACTAATAGGCAACATATTAATTTTACTCTTTATAAAGTTAAAAAATTCAATGATTCGTTAGCTCTGAAGAGAATATTGATGGTATTAAAACAATCAACTTGTTTACCTTGTGAACATTTCTCTAGCAGCTCGCCTAGCAAGCTTCTCATCTTGTGACATGTCGAGGCAGCTTTTCACATCATAATAGTTATGTTCAGTAATACCTCTGCCAGTGGCCAAACACTTTCTAAGAATGTCTGTAGCTTCTAAATTTCCCTGCTCGGATGCTTTGGTCAACCAGTAAACTCCTAGCTTAGCATTTTCCTCCTTGTCAATATCTAATTCTAAAAATGTTTTTGATTATTTCATTACTCAAACAATGTTGGCAATAACATAAAGTGATTTCTGATATTTTATTTGAGGTAATGTATATTTAAACTACATTAAATAAAGATTTTTTAAAACTTTTAAATAAAAGTACATACCACAACTTTCTTCTAATAGCTGCTTAGCTAAGACAACTTGAGATTCTGGGCAGCCATCCTCAGCCAGCTGAGAACGTAGTCTTCTGAGAGAGCCTTTTGGTCCATCTATAATAAAAACCCATGTTACAACAATTATATTACTTTGCCTTTGTACTGGGTGCTAAATATAAACTGCTAGTTTGATAACCACTTGAATAAGATTGTAAAAATATTTATAGGTGTACTTTCATTACTAAAAGTTTATTTAATCAATAAATATTACTGTTTTTCAAGTGCTTTTATAAAAGCTTCATTAATAAATCTAAAAATATGTTATAATTTATTTTAGTTTACATTTGATTAATTTTGAATACAAAGTTTATTGACCCTTAAGTGCACTAAATCTAATTTAAAAGATGTAAGCTTGAACCAGAAATAATTACATGGAGCATTACTTGGCAATGGGAATTAAGAATACTATCTGAAAAAGACTAAATCAATTAACCACTTTATCTTTTTCAATGCTATTGTATTTATACTAACTCTATTTATATAGATTCAATGTTTTTTTTATTGAAGGCATTAGATAATTAAGAATGAAAATTGCAATGATATTTCTTTTTCAATATCAATGTTCATGATGTGAAAATTTTAAATAATACTTGAAAAATTTTAAATACTTTTTATTTAAATTCTCTTTTTATTCAATATTTTTTTACTTAATTAATGGTACAATAAAAAAAAATTAAATATTAGAACTGTAGCTACTAGTTAAATGCCATAGTTTTATGTAAATTACATGAATATACTGTTTATAAATAGAATATGTATTTTAATCATCTATATTAAAAATGTATATGATAATGCAGAATTGCGTAATACCTTTCATACGTGATAGAAAATTCATTTTTCATTTACACATTCGACGTTAATGGATTTTTACGAAACCCAGCAAAAATAACAACACAAGTGCGTATCGAACCTATTAAGAACTACTAATAAGTAACCACGTCAAACACTTCGTTTAGACCTTTGGCTTTCAAAGCTCCCCATAAACACACTGCTCCTATATGCACACACAACAAACAAGAATCATCGATCAATATATTCACAACCCACGTTCTCTCGCCGTAAACATCGGGATCAATACACTCGACTGACAGGTCGAAAACATTGGCAAAAAAGGCGCGCGCGCTCCGTCTCTATAGGATCGACCCGACGCGTTCTCGTCAAAAAACTCTCGCATTCCCTTATACTTGACACCTGTACCCTCCTAATAATCTGTCTGTCTTTCTCTCACCGTGCAGCGTCCACTGCTTCCTGCCGGACTTCCCGGACAGTGGCACGACGCCGGCCATGTCGTCGTTGGCCTCCTACACGGAGGAATCTCGTCTTCGTCTAGGGTTTCTCCTGCTTCTTCCTTACCGTTACGGGCAACTGAGCAGCGGTCCAAACAGAACCGCGCAGGAGGCTCTCCAAGAGAGCTAACGATGCGTGGGACGCGCACGCACTTTCGCTTTCGCGCGGCAAACGATCCCTTTCCTTTTCGCGCTCTGGGTTTGTAGGTTATCCTATCTATATAGTTCCGCGCGCGCCGCGGGCGCGTGGGTTCGCGCATGCGCAGCACAGGTATGCACTATGCATCTATATGAATATACTGTGGTGAATGACTGAATGCTTCTTATATCTTTTTTCGTAGAATTGAGTTGCGTCGGACTTTTTTCGTATCTCATGGGGATCAGATTCGTGTGGGCGGCAGCGAGCTGTTGTATAGGCCGTGATTGCCGTGAGGCTGAACGAAGGACTGCACGAAGGTAGTGCTATACGAAGGCTTTTGTTACGAGAGTAAAGCGTGCGCTCGGGGTTTGGGATAAAGTGCGTGCGTGTGTGGGGACGCATTCGAAAGTGATTTCAGCGACTGGACAAGTTACTTTCTTTTACTTTTAGAGTCATTTATGTTTATTGAAAGTTTTTACCTTTACATGAGTTCACAAAAACGTCCTTTCATTCGTTTTTCTTTGAAAATGATAACATTCAAGTATTTTCATGCTTTTTAAAATTGATGAATTTCTTATGAATTCTTAAAACAGATGAATGCAAAGTTTAAAATAGTGATATACAAGAAATGAATTTGTATAATTTCAGAGTCATTTATATGATAATCAATAAAAATATAGTTATTTCTATAATCGTATGAAAATTTTTTATACACGCACAAGCGTGGCAGTGCGCGCACGCACGCACACATATTATATTGTTGCCCTTTGTGAATAAAATAATACTTGTATTTCTTAATTTTTTCTTTTACATAATGCAAATTCAAATATCAGTGAAACTTAAAATTAATTGATAAAATGATAACAGGCAATTTTTACCTGCATTACATATTATCCTCTGATTTTTATGTTGTAAATTTATTTTGTTATATCACCTTGCATGATGCTCAAAATGAAAGTATAAAAAATATGTCACAATAAAAGCAAACGTGTACACATAACAAGCTCTTGAGTAAATGAAAAAGGAACTTTTTACAAAAAATATAATAAATTTAAAAATTTTCAATTATTATTTATCGAAAGCTTCTATTACATAAAATTATGTTATCTAAGTATTTCTAAATCGCAATTTTCGACAGAGAAAATTTGGAATAATATATAATTATAAACAACATAGGTATGTAACATATAAAATTGTATATAATACTTCATTGTTAAAGATTATTGAGACTTATTACTGCATATACTGTGCGTTTCGCAAATTTCTAGTTACTTATAATATAATTTACGGATACAATTGGAAATATACAAAAATTATTACATTAACATAATATTACTATCATTTAATTAACATTAATACAGCATTAACAAAATAATACAAAATGTATGAGTAGAAAGAAAATCTTTAAAGTCGTTGTAACGTATCGTAATGTAACAATGCAATCATACTTTTTAATAATAATTCATTAGAAAATAATTATGATACAAACTATGTAAACGATGAACTATTAGCACCTACAGAAATTCATATTACATTATACACTATAGTATAGTCTTAATTTCAAAAATTGTACTCTATTATTATGATACGCGCACATTTATATACATGCACACAGTTGCGTGTATATATTTATATATGAGATATTCTCAATGAGATCCTATCCTTAGGGGTTCAGAAACATAAAATATTTATTTTCGATACAAGTGATTTTATCCTCGTGTGGACGTTTGCGCCCGAACGAAGCGAGGGTGAAAAGGCTACTCGAGGATAAAATCACTTTCTCACTCGCGTATCGAACACAATTTTTTTATACGACGTGTGCAAAGCTTGATTTAGCGCATGCTCTTTTATTTGAGCGTGCGCAAAGTGGACGCTTTGCGGAGTGTGAAAAACGGAGCGTGAAAAAAAAGTTTTAAGATACACGTCTGCGATCATTTTTTTTTTATAGGTCATACATTATATAAGATATAATAGATGTAAAAATAGTGTCACAAGTCGATTTGTCGTCGGGTTCACCATTTTTCTCATCTATTATATGACTTAGTATATAGAAATAGAAAACAAAATGATTGTTGAGGTACGTGTGCTTCAAAAAATCTTTTTACTTGATTTTTGAACTCTTTAACGAATGGATTTATTGTAGAATTCCTCATATATAATGTATTTTCTCCAAATAAATGCATTTTATCGCGATATGCTTTAAAGCAAATCTAACTGTGTTCTACACATATAAAATCTATACCTAAAAACGTAAATACAATATTATTGCCCTTGTAGAAAAAGCGTTTATTGTTCAGTCATTACGCAATATAATATACGTAAATTAATACGTTCGTCGGTAATACGGAGCCCGTCGCGGCAAACGCAGCTTTGCAAGTCTAATTGTCGGAGCGATGATCGTTGAAGTACGTGAAAGTAAAGTTGTAGCGAACGCAAAATGCAGCTTCGGCGTGTGGCAATGCAACTTTTTCCCTTCGTTTGTACGTTGATAAATAACGCTCGCGTGTGTTACACTTCAGCAAAACCACGTTTGGGCCGGCTCCTCGTGTAGTCAAAAGTCCGCCCGCGCTCCTGTTCCGCCGCTGAAAGCAGAACAAAACGATCGTCATGTGATTGCTTAATTTAAATTTAATGTGGATATAGCACCAAATACAAAATAGAAAATGATGATATATTACCACTATGAAAATTTCTATCAAAATGTTACAATTAAAATGGGAGGTTCTCTACCAGTTTCATTAAACGGGTTGCATAAATAAACTTTCACCAAATAACGATTATATGTTCAAAATGAAAAATTCTATTCATTCTAATTATCAATAAAACATCCTATGAAGAATAAGCTGGTTTGATTCATTTTTTCAAGTTGACTATACTTTTTTGATATTCATTAATTCATTTATCAGCGTCACAGATTCTGAAAGGATATTTTGAAAAGTGTGAAATAATTGTTTAAAATTCTTGTATTAAGTCAAAAATTATTAAGTCAAGGCTCTTGCCTCATCCACGCATTCGCCCATCAATTTATATACAGAACTTTTTTTTCTTTTTTACTTTAGAAAACTTAAGATACACTATAAATAACTCCATATTTATTTCAGACAAATCAATTTGAATCTGGTGTTAAGCTATGTTATTACTATACATTATTACACTTTGTATTTGTAATATTTTATTTTTCATCTTCAATCATTATACGCACAGCATTTATTTTCTTTGTCAATTTATTTATTTATTTGTTCATTTTTTTAGGAAGCTTGGAATTACCTATATTATCAATTATTGAGATCCTAGTTTCATTTTTTTAAATGTCAAATGAATCATTATCAATATAATATTACCTTTACTATATAATAATACCTTTATCATAAAATAATAAATATATATAAAGAATACTGTACATATTTTTTTATAATTGTTTTTCTCATTATTTCCGGTCATTCGCTTCCGATTTATTATCGAGTCGCGATATTTTTACATGCTTATCAATAATTATCAAAGAGCTGAATCACTGCCTCGAAAAAAAACATTGAATAAAACTATTGACGTGGAAGGAAGAATTGTTCAACGCTTTTTTATCTCCTGTTCCGTGTCAACAGTTTTCCAATAAACTTTAATCTTTATCTTGCATAGCTGTTTCGCGCCATTCCCTTGGTAAATTATTCACACGCGTCAGCAATGCATATACTTACAAGTTATTTGGACTGATGTAAGGCGGTGGGTTTGGACGAACGTACGGGTTGCTATGATCCTTCGCGGTTCTGGAAATAATGATAAATTATTTTTAGATAAGCTTTATTACCTTATCAAACTAAAACTTCATGTAATACGTTTTATATATAAATCATTAAAAAATTCATTACAATTTATTCAACTTTTATTTATTACATCATCAGGTTAATCTAATTGTTCGAAAGTAAGTATAAAGTAAATAGCTTTTAAAATAAAATGGAATTAAATTTTGAGCATTAATTGCCCACACGTGTGTAAATAATACAAGTTTTATGACAAAAAAAATATTGAGTGCTACAATAAAAAAATACACGTACAACCAACTTTACATCAAAATTATAAATATAGAAACTTTTTTACAGACACAAGTATATAAGGAAATTTATGAAAAATTTACGCTTAAGACGGCCTCAAAACTGGTTAAAATTTTTTTCGAAGACACACGTCCCGGATGTGTTTTTTCTACTTATATCACAAAGTATACGGAAAAAATCGTGTACAATTAAAAACGTCTTTGTGGTCAAAAGGTCAAAAAAGCCCTCTTCAAAACTTTAGCCATTGAGCCCAACACCATCCTACATAAAGTTTCAAAAAAGAAAATACAAAACTAGAAAGAAGGAGCTTTCATTTACTATCTTTACTCTCAAAGAAAGAAGAAAAAACGCGTCCGGAAGATGTACCTTGAAGCATACACCTTGTACCGAGCACCATATTATACAAAAAAGTATGCTAATTAATTAAAGAATCTCACTACTTGCCTCGGACTACGATTGATGGATTGAGAGTCGCTGGGCGTCGGACTGCAGGACGGTTGGGTGGCCGAGAGTGAGCGCAGCGTGCCCCGGCTACTGGACGTGCCCGCGTACTGGATCATCTGAACGCCGTTCGTCGTGCCGTTGTCCATCAGCAGCGGAGTGCCACGCTTACCGTTCGCCGTGATGCTGAAACACGAAGTGGATGAAAGTTTTAGAAAAAGCTTTCGCAAATCTCCTTGATATTGCTGAATTCATTCATATATCAAAGTTCTTGATAGGTGGATAGAAATTAAAACACCAATGTCGACATTTCGGATACTTCATGTATCAAGAATAAATTCAAAGAAATGTTCCTGTCAATGTAGCAAAGTATAGCCAAAGTTGTTGAATAAAAAAAGAAATATTGGTCTTTCAATTTCGATTCACTTACAAGACCTTTGCGAGCAGCATAAGTATGGTGAATACTTTAAAAAGATACCTAATTATATTAATCGTACGCGATGATCGTCATCGGAAGCACAATGATCCAAATATGACTATTTTTTTGTATAATTATTTAATTAACTTTTTTTCAGGCATAAGGTAATTAATCGTTAATATAATGCTGCATACGTGCAGCAATCCGTGTATAACTTAGTACTATTATCGAAAAAAAAATTTTTATTTACAAGCTTTAACTTAAAAATTGAAATCGAAGTCATAAAATATTTCTTATTGAATCATCAATCAGTGTTGAAATTAGATATTTTCTGTAATCTGATGATAACGCAAAATTCAATATGACTATCATAACTATAATATAAGAGCCTTTCCAAATAAAAATATAGTATAAAATGTTATCATATACGAGATAACTCGTAGTAATTCGGCCACCTTTTTATTTGTCTCTACAGGCACGTTGAGCAAAACTATCGGACGAAGCCAAATTGTAAAAAAAGTGTTTGGACCATGCTTCGTCATGTACCTATAGTCAATTCGGCTAAGTTACACCGAGAGAAAAAGCTGCAGTTAAAATAATTATGTATATAAAAACACTATATGAAAATATTTAGTTATTATTATCAGTGATAGTATAAGAACTATATTAGTTAGTATGGCTATGTTCTCTAGCCTTTTTTACATCTACTGTTTGTTATAGTATGGGTAATCATAATTTGATTAACAAACGTTACTATATTTTATGATTATGACAATATAGCACTATAAAATCTAGTACTTTTATAGTAAAAGTGATCATAATTTTCTCTCACTGTATTCCAAAAAGTTTATTAATTTTTGTTAAAGAAAAATTGTCAAAAAAGTATATAATAATAAAAGTATATAATATAATATAAAAGTACAATAATCTATAAATTTTGAAATAATTTATAACCCATATTTTTAACATTTTTCATCTACTTATCTGTCTAATTAAGCTTTTCTGTAAAGCGTGGACCTGGAAGTTTATGTGTGGTTGAATTAGATATAGATATAGCCGAATTATCTCGAATTATTATTATTACTTTATTACATTTGACCTTATTACTGAAAGGTTATTACGAATTACTTCAAAAACTATTTTAATCTTGAATTGATGAACAGAGTTTTTAATAGTATCACTGTGAAGAGTTCGTTAAACGTAAGTACTTTGTTAAGTTCAATTCTTCCGGAGCTTAAAATATATCACAGAACGACGAAATTGCAATAATCCGCTTAGCTAGTTTTCAACCTTCAAAAGGCATTTTCAAGGAATTTCAAACGTACATATTTCTCAAAAATTTCTTTCTGAAATCATCATCAATAACATTTTTAACGAATATTATAGTTTTAAACGTAGAAAATACTAATAATAATTTTTTATTCAATTAGAATACACGAGGTAATCATAGAAAACAGTAGGATCAGAGCCACTAAATTGAAACTTAATCCCGACAAATTTGCCGTTTGAGAGAAATTCGGAAATAAAATTCCAGCGAAATTCCACTCGGAGGCTGTATGCTGCAGTAAACAGTCTCGCTTGCATCTCAACTTGTCACGCCGGGCGAAAATAACGGTTCGAAGGCTCGCGCTAGGAAAGCACGAAGCAAACAAAACCAAAGTAAACGTGGAATCGACGTAGACGCAGAGCAGCACATACGCGAAAAAGAGTAAATATCGGGTTTGCACAATCGAGAAACGTCACGTCGCGTATAAGTGTGTGTATGTGTGGCAACGACGTAAAACACCCGCGAATTGCATTTCAAAGCCAGCCGCGTTCATGCGCACGTATTTATGCGCGCGAGCCTCTTATCGATCACGATTATCGCGATGCCGCGAGCCGGCTGCTGCTGCACTTTTACGTTTCTTTCGGGTTTCAAGCATTTTCGTAACAATTGCGTAATTCGTTGTCGCGTCAAAGGGATGCATAGCTGATAGGTAAATTTCGTGCCCATTTGCAGATTGGTTTTACGCAAATACCGTCGTTTTGTTGTGAGACCGTTACTATATGTACTAAATAAGCATGAAACAAAAGAAAATGTTTTCAAAGACTCTTAAAATTATCTGTAAAATTGCACGCAATACATGATAAATATAATTAAAGTTAAAAGTAATAAGAAATTTACAATATTGTTTATGCAATAAATTGGAAATTTTTTTTTCTATTTTTAATAAGTATAATTTTTTACACTTGAAAACAAATAAAATCAAACTAAAGTTCTTACAATGTTTGCCTGTTATACTTGTTAATTCTAAAATAATTCAAATTACCAAAAGTTGGGAGAATTCAGGGCAATTAAGAAAATCTTATTTCTCATCAGAAGTGGTGCAAGTGTGCCAATCTTTCAGAGAATCATTATTGTACGTAATATCTCAATTCAATATTTAATTTGAATATGCAAACAAAAATATATTTATTTTCGCTCTTACAGCTATATGACAGTCTCTAAAAACTTGAACGATTTCTAACAGTAAAGTAACAGTGAAAACAGGTTTAGTGTGTATTCATGCTTAGAGTGGATAATTTCTGATATAAAAACAAACTTTTCCGCTTTTCTTTCATTTACGTAATTACATTGACGTATGAGTAGTATAATTTGAAGGGGATGCAAAAGTTGATAACCAAATTTTGCAAATATTTTCATATCTTTTTAAGCCGCAATATACCTACTTAGTCATTCGAATTTTTCCATACTGCGATGTCTTTATATAATTTCTTAGACAGATAAATTATAATTCTTTTTATTGCTTTATTCATTATCTATATTTGTACATACACTAATTCAAACAAATAAGTATTAATCAAAAAGGTTCAAGTAGTTCAAGCAGAGATGGTATACAAGACCCTTTTCGAATCCAGATATTCTTGAGATAATCTCGAGCAGATAGTTATTGAGCAACAGTCGAGTTTTTCTTTCGTTTTCTTTATATTTTACACAAGTACGCAAATATTTACATGTAAATATAAATAAATATCTCTCTTGTTCTTAATTATAAAACGCTATTACGATTTTAACAACAAAAACAATTTTCGCTTATATAAATAAACGCGTGGTTATTACTAACTATAAGATATATCGAGGCAATGGTAATAAATAATTATCCCCTTTGCTATTCTATAATAACAAGATATTTAGTCACAATTTCGAAATACTTATTTGATATTAGAACATCCCAAAAAGATATACGCATCCTTTGAACTCTAACAATTTTCTTTTCTCTGTAAGTACCTATCGAACTGGGTACCAACCGAATTCTCATTCAATTTTTCACCTTTCATCTTTATATTAACCATCCCAAGAGAACTCAGAGAGACGATATACCGCGGAAATGTGAAATCCAACGCCCAAACCAAGCTCTCTCTCTCATATATATACATATAGTATAACGACTGACGAGCTTGGCGAATTTTTTCCCGTTTGTCTCCGCGGGTAAGTACCGTGCGCTGTCGGAAACCAAAGAAGTCTGCGATAATTTAATTTCACGTTGTGTGACACCGTGACGTCATTGTCGCGTGCGTGCGTCACACACAGACACACGAGGTTACGGTTGTTCGCGCCGTCGCTGCCGCTGATTCTGTTGCCGTTCTATGTGTACGATGGTTGATTTAACTGCGTTTGGCAAAAATTGGAACGAGCGCTCAGAGCGGCAATTGAAAATGACGAGGCGCGCGTCGGGATGAAAATGAGTTTTTATTGTCGTTCTCGAGGCAACTGGATCTCGTGGATTGCTTGATGCTAGCAATTCTGTTTCTTTCTACTCTGCGACATTTTTTTTTTTTCAAGAGTTATAGTTCAATTGGTAATTGTAATGTGCGCTATTTCGGAGTCGAGGTGATACTTTGTTACCCTTTTAAACTTAACTTACATGAGATTGGGATGTATGTACAACATACAGTAGAAAAATGCAATAATAATAATTTATTAATTTGCAAAAGTTTACAATTTTCTGATAGTTCTTATATTTAATATTTATGCCATATAAAGTTAAAATACATTTTAAGAACTCGTAAAACATGGCTAAATTTAATTCAGGTCCAAGCGTTGAATATATTGAGGATTATTGAATCAATATTTTGCAATTCGTTATTTCCAAAAATTATTAATAATATTTTGAAAATACTTTATTTGTATTCATCGCATATATCGCGAGTATATCATAGAGTACATTCTAAAATCGCACTGATAAATCAATCTACGGGTTCGTAAGAAGTATATAAGTTATAGAAATAAATCTATCTATAAGAGCCATAACAATGATAACACCTCATTGCAAGCGAATTTTTCCGCGATGATCACCACCAAAAACAGCTTTATTATCCTCTTCTAAAAATAAGGATTACGCTTTTCTATTTTTTTCTCTCCAGCCTTCGGTATCATGCTAAATTCTTTTACCAGAGAATATGGTAATTTTTTATATTGTTAGTCGTCGTTTTACGAAAACAATGCCGGCGCGCATGTAGATCTACCGCAGCAGGATCGCGTTAATGACTTTTGAATTCATTCAACCCTCGTGGAACAGATGAGCGATAAATTCCATTCCACTTTAAATAGCATCATGGCAATATATCAGTCGAGTTTTTGTTACGTTTGTATGCTCTGTAGTAAAACGTCACTTGCAGTTGCTACTAATTATACATTGATTATAATTATCTTTAGCAATTGTATGAATAAATATTACGAGTGAATTTTGATTATGTAAAGTGTAAAGTTCTTTAAAAAATTATTAATGCTATATAAGTATATTTATTAATGGATTCTTTATTGCCGAATTCTCGCATACAAAAATTTTAAGGTGAAAATAAAAACAAGTGATTATTGATATATGAGGATGAAATATATATTTTAAAGTAACTGTCAATAAAATATTTATATTTTTAAAGTCTGTGGGCACTTTGTCGAACGTAGTTAGGAAATATCATTGTTTCAAAGTAAGATTTTTAAAATTATTTCAATTGGAGAAATCATTTTGAGACTCTACTGAAAAAATTGAAATAATCCTACACAAGAAATTCCAAGGATTTATCCTTGGAATTTATCTTTTAAGCTGAAAAAATATTGAATGATCTAGATAAAAAAAATAATTAATCTATAATTTTTAAGATATTTAATGTTGAAAATGAAAATATTATGATTTGAGAGTAAAAAGATAATAGCCCTTACAAGTCAAAATATTAACTTTGTGACGTTTATTTTTAAATATTCAAAGCTAAAAAAATATATATCATAAACTTTTTAGCCCTTAGAGGGTCGAAAAGCCAGTATACTGGTTCAATCCACGATCGACACTTCACACATGGTCAATCCATGATATAAGATTTCTTTTTTATGCAATATTTTCTTATAACGATCTGTTAAAAGTTAAATATACTTTATACTGAAGAATAAAGAAAATATTCTTTGTATCACAGATTTGGCTCCGAAATTGTGAAATAATTATCTCAAGATATAACGAGTTATGTTTTTCATTTGAAATAAGCATATTTTAGCCAATAATTTTTCAAGATCTTTTTGCCACTTGTTCGATAAAATACTAAAAAGGTAAAAATTCGTTTAAGAATGAATTCGGCGCGGATATATTTAAGTTTGTTGTTACATAATTATAATTATTATAGCGCGAGTTAAAGGATATCCAGCGACATATACATAAAGTATATAATTAAAACATTATATTTTATGGCATGAAAAGTAAACACACGAGGCATAACTCCGTAACGAAGTGGCCCGATACATTCGTTTTCTTTGCGAATGAAAAATTTAAAAGATTGTAATTAAAATACCATTTGCAATAAATATTACGTAACCGTAAAAGTATAAAAAAACCATCAACTTTTAATTCTCTAACAATTACTGCTCACGGTGAAAAAACTTTACTTTTTGATTTTGATGAATTTAAACATTTGTTAGGTAGTTTAATTTAAACATAGTAATACTAAAAAACCAGTCTACTAATTCTTGTAAACACTTAATTACAGTATACTTAACACACCAGGACGTGCATTCCATGTGAGAAATGAGGATTTCCATTGTTCCCATACCTACCGGACGCTGCGGGCTTCTTGGAAACTATATATACAGTGAATACGAAAAGCGCGTAGAAATAAGAGACAAGCTTGATTTATCATCGCACCGAAAATTCTTTTCAAGATCGGCGCGTCGGAGAAAAAAAGCTGCGATATACTCACGCCGATGCTTTATTAAAAACCTCTATACCAGGAATCTCCCTTTATCAAGCGGCCGCACAAGCCCCGTGTGTGATGTGCATCAAAGACGTATCTTATAACTCATCAGACGTATACGCATCGCTTATAAATCGCGAGGCGTTGATCGAGCCGCGGGCCTTCGCGCGTACACCTACCAACGTCACGAGCCCGATGGAATTTCGAAAAAAGAAGGTTTCGAGGTATATAACCGAAGGAAGTGCTCACGGGACGTCGATTACTCTTACTCGCGCGTTGCGTCATGTTATGCGCGGCCGCTGAACCGTGGCGCGAGGTAGCTCCCGCGGTCTTAATTACGAGCGCCGACGACGCCGGTCACTTACCCCCCCGCCATCAATGTTACATGTTTGCGTGCGCCTCTATATATATTCGTTCGCAGATGCGGTACACGGCTCGCCAGCTTTATTGGATTCAGAGGGGATTTCTTTCGTAGGTGGGTACGACTTTCCCAAGGGATTATTCGATTATCGGAGGTTTATGTGCATGGGGAGTGGATTAAAGTGACGCAAGCTTTTTTCATTGCTTGCTTTGTGATGTAACCTTTTATTTTTATGGCGATGAATGATTTATTAATATACGATATAGGGATTCAAAATTATATCAAGAAAGTGTATGAGCAGTTCTCAAAATTTTCTGCACTTATAGAGGGTTCAAAAAATAAAAAATAAAAATTTGAATGCAAAATTCTGTAAAAAAAAGAGTTCTCGTTCTGTAGGTTATAAAATAGACGAGAATACTTTCAAACAATCGATAAATGGTCTTGAGACACGGTTTTTAAAAAATATTAAAAAATGAACAAAAAGCAGTCACTGATGATTATAGCCAATAGCAAGCTATTAAAGCGGCCAACAAATATTCCACAAAAAAACGATTAAAGTAGAAGAAATAAGAGCTTTAATTTAAAATGAGAATCGGTCGGTTCTGTGCAAAGTTACGTGCATTTGAAAATCGCAAAAAATTATCAAAAATGAGCGATTTTTAACAAATTTAAGATGTTGATCATTTTTTGATAATTTTGGTGACTTTTACCACGTAACTTTGCACAGCACCGTCCGATTTTAACGATTTTTAGCTTAAATTAAAGCTTTTTTCTTCTACTTTATTTCCCGTAAGAAAAATAGATGTGCGGTTAAAACCGTGTCACAAGACCATTTGTGTGTAGGGTGGTGGCACTACTAGTGGTCGGCCATACCCTAGTTGTCGGATATTTTTGTTGCAACATTTATACAAAAATAAAATTTGCTAAACTATTAAATCGTAATAAAGAAGTATAGAGGTTATTTACTTCACGATCGCCGCCTTAAAGCTCAAAGTCATTTATTTACTTTAATTGAGAATAGTGAAAGAAAAAGCACCCGACAACTAAATTAGATGACCGATAACTGGTGCTTTTACCCTATTCAAAAATTTTGTCGTCTATTATGTGACCCATAGATAAAAAAAAATGTATTGTAAATGTGTGCCTCAAATTCTTTTATTGTCGTTTTTACGACCGAGCTAGGGGAAACTTTTTGTAGAGTTGTACATATATTCGCACCGCAAATAAATTATTGAGTTCTAGTTAAGCTCAAGTGAGGTCATTGTTAAAATTATTTCTAACTTCAAACAAAAATAGCTACTGGGAACAATAAACATTATCCTTACAACGAAAACCGCATGTCTTCTTTAAAATTTACTTTTATTGTTTTACTTTGTATTTCATATCTATATAAAATTTTTACTGGATATTACTCCAAGGCATACAAAATATACCTATGTGAGAAATTCTACGAAAAACATCAAACAACTGTGTACAAAGGTAATAAAAAATTATAGAAAAACCGGGTATGGTAGGTGTGCTCTACAAAAGATTTTTGTATCCAATTGTTTGATGTTTTCTTTTGAATTGCTCATATATACTTTGCCCATGCCGACATTTTCCAACTTATCATAATTTATGTTTCGAAGTTTAGTCCACAATAAAGACAGCTTTGCTTATATCAGTGGGCCAAAACCGAGAAATGCTTCATTATTTTGAAGAATACACATTTAAAATCTCATCTATAATGCTTTGGTAACATTTTTTTCGGCTCACTCTAATTGTCTCCTTTTCTTCCTAAAATTCAGTCGTCCACAAATATATTAATATACCAAAATAAATTTTACATTCCCTCTACGCTAAACAAATAGATTCTCCAACTTTCGTTCCATCCTCCTCCTCCCCATCCTCCCCAATCACAGCATATACAATTTTTTCAGTTTATATATATAAGCATCATGCAAAACGGCACGTATACACCTGCACGATTCTCCCCCTTCATTCCGCGTATATTCTCCGACATTTCATGCACACATACGCCCACGATCCTCGACGACGTGCTCGAACACACGATTATACGCGTACGTGCAGATACCTTGTGCACGCGCACATACCTCCGCGTCTGCCGTGCGAATGAGCAGCACGCCCACAGGGGAATCGAACTTTTGCGCGCCATCCGCGCGTGAGAGATATATACGACTCGAACCGGAGCGCGAATGTTCTGTATGTACGGCACAAACTTCTATGTACACCTGAATTGTATACGCCGTTTCGAAAATTCGAATGAGTTTGGAAATGTTCCAGCAATGTGTGCTGGGAGTACGCGCTGTGTTTGGCATTTAGATGAAGCCGTATTGCGGCTGTTTGATGTGCTTTTTATAGTGTTTTATATTGGCAATTATTGGAAGTTACGAGGTACTGAGCTGAACAAGCTTACAGTGAAATTGAGTAAAGTGATGAATGTAAACTTTGTTTTTTATTTTTATTTTTGGAACAATCAACATGTACGTGGTACATAAATGTGCAGATTCGTGTAATCTAAAGAAACAAATGTCTAGGTTATTATAAAGGAAATCTTAATTATGAGGTATATGAGTAAATCCGCCAAACTATCACACTTTTTGTGTTACAAAACTGGAAAAAATTTTTTTTAGGAGCACACCTTCGGAACACGTTTTTTCTTAATCAGAGTTGAACAAGCGAAAACGGGTTTGTGACATTGTTTTACGAAAAAATCCATTTTTCTTATGGGAATTTAACATGGGA
>UXGD01000607.1:0-52367 GCA_900474315.1 Torymus auratus | reverse complement strand
TTTACATATTTTTTAAATTAATTTTTACTGTTTATGACTTAATTTATTCTATTTTTTTCAATATTGGCCGAATTAGACGACATGTCAGGTAATTTGGCCAAAACACACATTTTTACACTTTTACACCCTACAAATCCAATATCACATTTGGGGTGTTTCCAATTTTTTTTCTGGGTAGTAAAAAATCGCATTCAGTTTTTCATGAATAAGACGATAGTATAAATCTTGACCTTCAAAACAATTATTGATTCTGAAACTCAAAGCAAAGGCGAAGTTCCTCTCATTTAAGAAAAAATTATCTTAAACGATTGAAAACTCATAGGGTTAAGGGAGGCTTAATTACGGACAACTAGACCTAGGGCGTAAATTAAAGTAAAAGAATGTCCTAGATCGCATGTAAACTGTCATCCCGAGCCGATGTTTACATGCGATCTGGGACATTCTTTACTTTTACTCCTTATTGGTGTGTAATATACTATTGTTGCCTAGTGAGGTCGAAAATACAACATTATTATCGCGATCGGCCGCCGAGAGCGAAAGTGGTACTTTCGACCCACTAGGCAAAAAAACCGGCGCCCGATTGGAAAAGGTGCCAGCTCAGCGTCCAATCGAAAAGGGGTATCTTTGATTGAGGTTTTCAGTACTGCCACAGTATATTTTTGGGAAGAAATTTATATCGTTTTACACAGTAATTATTTTTATATAAAGCCATATAAAGCTCTTCCCAAAAATATACTTTGACAGTACTGAAAACCGGAAATCAAAGATACCCCTTTTCGATTAGACGCTGAGCTGGTACCTTTTCCAACCATTTTTTTTTATAAAGATTTTTATAAATCTGGTAGTTAAATAGTAACGTTTAACATTTTGTTTTTATAAAATTTAGTAGGGATCGCGGACGATTCAGAATTTAACTAATCTCTAAATTCTCGATTCGACGAACTTGAGATGAGACGCATCCATTACTCGAAAATACCGAACTACTCGAACTTGTATTGAATAGTTCGACAGGATTAAAGAGTTAAACATAAATTGTTCAAACTCATCAAAGTCCAATTGAAGAGATCGAAAGAATAGGGCTATTTCTACTGTGCATTTTTCTCTCTGTGTAGGCCGTAGATGTTTTACGTATAGGTACTAGTACTAGTTTCGCCATGTACTATTTTGTATTTTCGAAAATTTTAACAAGTTGTTCCATGGAAGCCATAGTAATAAAAATAAAAATTCATAAAGCTTTCAAAATTCGTTCCAATTTCAACTCGTTATAATTTCTCCCAAATTAAAATATTTTCACCTCACTCTATATTAATAATTAAAGATCAAACATTGCATTATAAAGATAGAATACTTCTCTTCTTTTATTGAAATAAATATGAAATTTGAATTTTCATTTTATTATTTCAAAAATCTTGGTTAAATAATTACTTATTTGATTCGTTGATACACAGGAACTTCTAACTGTTATATATTATATATTTTTAACAACAATTTTTTATGGTAAGAAGATATATAGTCATAAAATATTTAAAGTTATCAAGCTTTTTTATTTTATTGCTTGTAGAAGCAAGAGTGTAAATATTTACACTATAAAAGATAGACGTAGGTGTACATAAGTAAGCAATCAAATTTATGAAAACAAAATAATGTATAAATCGAAATATTTATTTAATACTTTTAATTTAATATAAAGTATGAATTATTTTATGTAAACGGACATTTTAAAATAATATAAAAAAGTGTTAAAATCTAACATACAGTAAACCTATTATAATAATTTAACGCAAGCAACTGAGATACTCTGTTTAAATTCAGAGCAATATAAATAACCTAACGTTATACATTATTAGGTTTCTATTGTACATATTTACAACTTGAATTATTCAAGTTTAACAAAACGATAAAAGGTACAATGCAAGTTGCCTTTAGCATTTAAAAATCTCTTAGTTTTTCAATTAGAAATAGGAAGACACATTGTTTGTTGTTTCTTGAAAGTATTAAATTAAACAATTTTCAATAAATATATCCAACTATGTATTACATATTGAGTACTATTTTATAAACACGTTTGGCATAAAAAACTGCTTTTTCTCGACATCTACATTAATATCTTACTACGCTTAAAACAAGTATCATGGATTGTTTTCTACTTACTATCGTATATAAAATCTAACAATTTAATTTATTTGATTTAACGAGCATCTACCCAGTCTTGTTCGATAAAAAAGAATTCGTCGAATTTCCCGTGACAGATATTCCATCCGATATACTTAACAATTATAAAAGAAACATACTTTCGCGTTGTGAAGCAAGATGTCCGCAATATCTAAATTCCAAACTCCGAGCAACAATTCGAAGACTCCATTCTCTCTCGCCATTGTATATAGGCATAATGAAAATCCTTAAGGTCCTATATAACGTAGACATTCTGCAGGTTACTATCCTAGGTGATAAAGACAGATGCAGAGAGCCGTTTCCGCTCTTATTTACAGTTTCTCGCCGCTGAGATTGAGCACGTTGTAGTAGGAGTGGTCCGGGAATCGGTCCAGCTCGATATAGTCCGTCTCGTCGAGCAGCA
The DNA here is from genome assembly GCA_900474315.1 of Torymus auratus. Taxonomy (NCBI): domain Eukaryota; kingdom Metazoa; phylum Arthropoda; class Insecta; order Hymenoptera; family Torymidae; genus Torymus; species Torymus auratus. The sequence continues at coordinate 49,792 of UXGD01000607.1, read as the reverse complement.
AACCCTCTGCAAGGTTGACGAGCTCGGTGAACGAGGGTCGGCACGCAGGATCCTTGTCCCAGCAGTAGTACATTATGTTGTAGAGCTCGCGCTTGCAGTGTTCCGGCCTGTCGAGCCGATAGCCCTCCTTGATCCGACGCATTACCTATATGAAGGCCAGATTTTTCAGATGAGTTTTCTTTTTCTAATTCTATGGTATTTATTACGTTAATGAGAGTCCATCATAGTATAGATTGTTAGCTTTTACTATACGAAACAAAGAGGGGAAAATTTTAATTTTAATATTCTGTTTATTATTAGAATTATGAATCTCACTTCTCCTGGTCATTACACGTTTTCTTACACGATATAAATAATTACATATACTGATTTTAATTATTTAAAATTATATACTATCCTAAATCAATTTTCTTTCGTCCTACAGACTTTGCTGAGATATAAAAAATAATCAATACAATGAAAAATAAATCTGGTGGTCTAGACATATATTAATGAATATATCTTGAATTTATGTATTGCGAAATCTATCTGATTCGACGCGCTCAAGAATGCTGGAGGTAGTCCCTATCTACAAGGCTGGTGAAAAATCTTATATCAGTAATTACAGATCCATCTCTCTAATATCGAACATTGCGAAAATTTTAGAAAAAATAATTTACAATAGATTATACCACTTCTTTGAAAAACACCACATAATATCAGAAAAACAATATATCGACGGCTGAGAGTACCACCACATAATATCAGAAAAACAATATATCGACGGCAATCAACACCAAAAAGAATACTGAAAATCAGAAATAAAAATAAATTTTCCCAAATTAATCCACCTCTTGAAATAAGAAAATTATTCCAGTTAGAGTCAATGTTTTTTCAGTATACTAGATTAAGAAACAATTATATAAACAGTGCGAGCAAGACCAGAAACAAATCAATTCAACTACCAAAATGTGATAAAAGAATTAATGATAAAAATAGATACGACGAAGCTATAAGGGTCTTTAATGGGCTTCCTAAGGATCTCAAAGTTATGACATTAAGTAGACAATTAATAAAGAAAAAATTAAAAATGATTATCGCAAAAGCGGCGATACAAAATTTAATATAATAATTGAATCTTAACAAATTGATCTAACATACTTATTTAACTATTATGCGCTATAATAAATCTCTATGCAATGTTAACCAAACGCTACGCACGTACCATTAACTAGTTTGTAAAAATATAGTTGTTTGTAAGTTTCTATTTACCAGATCTACAAACAGGCAATATTATTTGCCTCGGTAGGATTTACTTACTTATGTAAATTTACTATATGTAGATATTAAAAGTGAATTTTAACGTTTAATTTTCTTAAATAAATAAATACATAATTATTAAATACCAAGCAATGTGCCATAAAGATAATTCAAAAACAGCTAACTTATCGTTAACAATTTTACCAGGGAAGTTCATTTTCTAATTGATTAACAAAATACTGATTTCTAATGAAATGTTTTTCTCTGTGCATATATTATTATCTGCGTTATTATGTTATCTCTTTACTTCCTAGACTAAAACTGTACATATATTATTATTAACTGCGTTATTATACTATCTCTTTCCTTCCTAAAACTATACAAACGTTTATCGAGAAAATGTTGAGGAAAAGATCAATAATAGCTTGCAAAATCAATAAATAATTGTTCCAGGATTCATTTTTATTGGTGAAAATCAAAACAACGACCCGCACGTTTATTTTAATATTTTAAAGCTCGTAATGTAACTACATTCTATGAGTGAAATATTATTGCGTTATAAATTCAAATTTACTAAGACGATAACATTACGAAAAACTTGAAACTTATCTGTTCTTTGTCATACCAAAAGTAAACATTAAATTTCTAAAAGTTTTTATTATTATGATGTCAAAAAATTACCTCTGCAGCCGCAAGTCCGGGATAGGGCGTCGACCCGAGAGTAACGATCTCCCAGATCAGAACGCCAAAGCTCCAGATGTCGGATTTGACGGAGAAAATGTTATCGTACAAACTCTCGGGCGCCATCCATCGGATGGGCAATCGACCCTCGGACTTCCTCTCGTAGATTTGATTAGCCGCGACATCTCGCGCAAAGCCAAAATCGGCGACTTTGCAGACGCGATTCTCGTCGATAAGGACATTTCGAGCGGCGAGGTCTCTATGGATTATACCCTTCGATGCGAGATATTCCATTCCTTTGGCCACCTAAAATAACATTTTTTAGAGATTAGCGAAGCGTACATTCATATGAAGAACTTTAGTTTCTTTAATTGTAAATAAAATAGTTTTTTGCTCGATGTTTTTTGTAAGTAGAATAATTTCATAATTTAATTTCATAACATATAATAGTATCAAAATATTCATTTTTTAATGAAGAAGTTCACTACTTGTCAGGTAGCGAATACTTTTAATTCAATTAATTTTGTGAAATAAACAAGAAGAAATGAAACAAACGGAGACTCGTCATAAATATTACTGACTATTGCTGACTTTTCTAATACATATTATGGAAATTTTAATATTAAAAAGACAGTATTATTTTATCAGCGATTTACTTAAAACTAATTTCAAAACTTTTCAACAAAAGAAATACTTATTCCGAGCGCTATGAACGTTAAGACTTTTAATTCTTTTGGAGTGCAAAAAAATAAAAAAAAATCTATACAAGCGAGATTGAATGCAATTTGATTTTTAACATGAAAAAATAGGATCGTGGTGGTGCGTTTCTCGAAAACAATATAACCTCCACCATTGTCTTTCACTACAGATCTATTCATTAAATTTCTACATTTTTAATAAAATTCGCAAAACTAAAATTGAAAAATACCTTTCCCAGAATGTCAATAAGAGTTCACAATATATATCTATATGGTTATCAATAAACAACATTTCTCCAACCCAACCCACGGCGGAAATGAAAAAGTTCCGATTCATATAGTTTTTAATAAAACCATATGAAATGTATTTCATATAAATCGGGAATTCTCACCTGATAAACGAAACTGGTGAGATCCCGTGACGTCAGTCCCGGCCCGCCCTGATTGCGCTCCTCCCTTGACGCACGGAGGAAGCTCTGCAGCTTCCCCCCGCTGACGTACTCGAGGATGACGAACGTGGGTTCGCGCTCCGTGCAGCAGCCGAGGAGGCGCACGACGTTCGGATGGGGCTCCAGACTCTTCATTACTTTCAGCTCCTGCGCGAGATCGAGCCGCTCGCGCTCTGTCGCGTTCTCCTTCAGCGTTTTTACGGCGACGATCGTCGTGCCGGGCGTCGTACCGACATCCAGGGCCTCGCATTTCCACACTTGCCCAAAACAGCCTTCACCGAGTATGTTGAACACCTATAGTGACAGGTAATTTGTACATGTCATTATTTTTATTTCAGTGGGAAATAGTGAAATTACGGGACTCTATCTTTATCTTTACTCGAATAGCTTCTAATGATAAAATATGTTACTATAGTTACGAGTAATTTATTTAAAAATTTACAATATTGTTCATTAGAGTATTCACCTTCTCGTCTAAAAAAATATATTAAATTTGTTTTGCTTTGATTTGTGTATATAGGAATGTACCTGCAGTACGATAATGTAATTAAATTGAGTTTTACAATTTTTATTCTAAACATTAAAAATGCTTTTAATTTAAAAATTTAATATATTTAAATGTTATTGTTCGACTTAAACGTTAAAGTGAAATAAATCAATGATCAGGTATTAATAAAAAAGTGCAAACGTAACTTTCCCAAAATATAAAATTAAATACTGAACAATATCACGTACATATTTCATGTTGCAATCACAATAAAAGGTATTCATTTGCAAAGTATCAACCATAACACTTTTGTAATCGTGAAGTGTTTCAATATTAATGGTTTTCGGCGATTCAAAAACTTCCATCAACATGAATCAGTATCCAGATCAGCCTTTCTGTTTTGCTGTTGATATAAGCTAGTATTTAGAGTTTATAAAAATGCAATAGTCTACGAGAACTTTGTGTGCCGCAAAATTTTGTCATGTTTCCGTAAAAGGTAAGACGACACAGAGACCTAAGAAATGTGCCTCGACACACTGAGCCACAACAATGGCGATTCAGCGGCAGGTACTCGACAAAAAAAACACGGCATTATGTCTCATCCTCAATATACATCCGATCTTGCGTCATAAGTTCCAGACAAATTCAAAATGGAAAAGACTAAAATTCGTCTGTATATACAGGCAGACTCATTAAATACAAAAAAGTTACTCTTAACAAGCCAAAATATATCTTAAAGGAAAGTACTTTATGCATTACTAACTTTTAAACTCCATACACTAAAAGTGTTTTATAGTCAAATTTAACGTCGCGAAGTTCAAGAACTTTTCGAATGACCTACATAATATAGTTACGCAGAGCTAACTTTCATTACACCGTTTATAGTCATATAATTTATACCGTATTATATATAATAAGTATAAATTATATAGTTTCATACAAATGTTGAAGACATTTTTTGTGGGTAGGTTGCGTAAAAACGAACGAAATAAATTAAATATAAATTTTGAAAAAGTATATAATACTTTCCATTAAATGTACCATAAAAATGTCATTGTATAGCGCTTGAATATGAATATTCGAAAAAATTACCTTTAGTCTGTGTCTTGGAAACTCCCACTTGTCGTCCCGTATCTTGACGCGAGAGCCATTCTTGCCTTCCTTCTCCCACGCCTCGTATCGATTGCCGTGAGCTTTTGGGCTTCGCCAGCGTTTCAGATCGAGCGACGGGTCGTTCGATATCGTCGAAACGCTCACCGAGCCATGCTCCTTCTGCGAATAATTAACAAATGAAAAATACACCGTCGAAACAATTGCAAAGAAAAAAACTCAAGAATATTATATATTATATTACACGCACGGCAGTTTGGGTTCGAGGATACGATATAATTCGAGCCGAGAGAAAATTGATAAGTGAAAGTGGCCGAGGCTGTTAAAAGAAGAAATTCGACAGTGAAAGTGACTCGCGCGCGCGCAGTCGCGAATCCCGCGGGCCGAAGGTCATAATTTATAGATTTTGATTCTTTGGAATGAATTTCGAACGAGATTATAAGCGTATATACTAGTGCACATAATAGTGAGCTTTTTTATGTGATGTGCGAATTGTATTCAGAGTTTGATTTATTTTAGAGTTCTTGAATAACGATGTTTCTGCAGAAGGACAATTACGAAAGCAAAGTCAGGCCTCGATTATTCTCAAGTTTTTTAATAAGTTGATTTAAAATCAGTTGAAAAGAGCGATCTCATTTCGCTGTGTGTCATCGATCGAACTGAAAATAAAGTTTTTTCATTCATTCTCAATTCAGCTGATAAGTTCTCAAACGAACTATTTAAATCAAGAGTCTAATTTATTCAGTTTTTTCAAATTAACTTTGGAATAAAACTCTGATGAAGTATAATTTTGAGGTCAAACTCATAATTTTTTCATACAATCTATATATATAACTGTCGGAAAATAATAATATAATCTCTTATTCTACTATAACTTTTTTTACTGTTTTTCTCCCGAAAAGGCTAATTAAAAAACAGAGCAAGGCTAAAAAAATGTTTATTTCCTCCAGATTTAGAGTATAAATAGACGAAAAAGAATAAAAGAACCAACAAAACTCACGCTCTCTTTGGACTTCCTGCTCGCGCAGATGCGCCGCCTGAGCGACCAGACGCTCATGCTGAGGCCGAGCACGAGTACGAGGACCGCAGCGACGGGCACGAGTGTCATCGTGATGTCCTGGCCCGGCGGCGCCTCGCTCGGCTCCACCTTCGAGCTTAGCGCTGGACCCTCGAGCTCGTTCCTCGTGCCATCGCGGTGTTCGTGCACACCACCGAGGCCTATGTCGTGGGCCGATGGACTCGAGCTCGCTGACTCCGGCTTGAGACGCGTACGCGTCGGTGGTTGTGGCTGTGATTGCGCGCCTACGTTAGCCGACGGCGGTATCGTCAGTGTGGGCAGACGGAGAAACGGCGGTCGGATGAGGCCGCCGTTGACGTGCTGGTTTGAGAATGGCGATCTGTAGGAGACAGTCGAGGGTGTTAATTGAACGCGTGACTTGTGAAAGGACCGTGAAACTATTATAATTATTGGAAGCTTTTAAAATTACTCCATTTTTTTTAAATTTCTGATGTGCCCGTTCGTTACTACTTAAATTTCTATACAAAAGTCGTTAACTATAAAAATACATTTACTATATTTTTTGTTAATGCGTATTATGCAACATTAGAGAATTTACAAAATCTTGTTATTGACAAAAATAAATCTTATTTATAAATTTTTTTGTAATTCTTTTGGCAAATCATAAAAATACTTTTTGTTTGTATTTTATCGGAGTTCTTTGTTATACTGTAGAAACTCAAAACATTAGTATTTCAAAAGGATGTTTCGAATTCTTCGACAGCAGCAATCACGCCAGAATAAAATGCAGTTTTCTGAAGCTATCTAACAAACAACTATATATAACTGAAATAAAACTTGACGAAAAGTTGCATATATACTTTGATGCTACTTTGATTTATTTTTTATAAACTACTTCTTACCTCGTTTGCCCGGTTTTGCCAGGCGCACTCTGGATATGTACATAGACCTCTGACTTCGCTGTAAGTTGTCCATCAGAAACGGTGACGTATAAAGAGATATATTGGCCTCCCTGCAACGCGAATGAAAGAAGTTTTAAGTACATTCTGATGTGTAGATTTTGAGAAAATGTAAGTCACATAAACTTTTTTAACATTTCTTAATCCTTATCAATTTATACAAAATATAAAAATTAATCTCGTGGAATATCATTGAAAGTAAGAGGAATGAATACGATTTATCTAAAATAACGTGAAGAAATTTGAAATAAAATTTTTAAAATATTTTCTAAATAAAAGTGCGTAGTATTTAAAACACGACTTAAAAATATACTCCATACGCTGCTGCATTGTAATGAAGATTGAAGATCCGTGTATGTAATATGTTTTCACTTATATTTTCAAAGTTTATATATCGAGTAACCGAATAAAAGCAGGTTTTTCATTCAGTGAACACTTTTATCCGAGAATCCAATCCAAAAACAACTTGCCACCCGTCGCTTTAAAATGCGTCTTAAGGATTTTTATTGAGATATCGAATTACCTTATTCGACTTTCAAACCTGAAAGTTATTCCAAAGTTTACGATCAGCTATGTATATATCCACGCGTTACTTAATCATCGAATGGAATCGACAAAACCTGCGTCTTTGATGAAAGTTTCGCGAGGAATAACATTTTTGAGAACTTACAAGCAAAGCGTATATAAAAAACACGAAGCATGATTCAACGGATTTTACACCACCTATTTTCTTTAAATATTTATAGCATAGATTTTTTTTATAGATTCTATAAAATTTTCATCGTTCTATACAACGGATTAAAAAAAAAGAAAAAAAAAGAGATTTGAAAAAGTTCCAAATACCCTCAGCCTTTGTTTGAAACATATATTTAACTCTCAAATCCTCGTTTTTTTTACATAGCTTCAGCTTTAGCTTGAAAATTATCGTTACCGATACGAGGAAAATTTAAAACGCCTGTACTAAACAAAGTTACAGCGTCTCCTCTGAATCAGCAGCAGCAGCGATTTCAACTTTGTGGCGGACACGCGATATATCCACACTCTTTCAGCACACTGCAGCACGCGGAGAAAGCCGCGGCAACTATAGCACATACTACATGCCGCATTGGCGGAAAGACTTTCTCACCCGTCCTTTGAGCGTCTCGTTGAGGGAAATGATGCCGGTGGTGTTGTCGATGGCGAACGGCAGCGGTGTCTGTGGTGCCGGCTGTCCATTTAATCCACTCGCCTCCAATCCATACGACAGCTCGTCCTGCTCGTTGTCCTCCGCGCGGACGCGTTCTACGACGTAGCCCACAGGGTCCGTCTCCCGCAACACCCAATTGCGATTCAGGTAGACCGTCGGCGGCGTGTTATCGCTGAACTGACAATCTGCGGAGCAAGCGGAATTGTCTCGGTTATATATCTATATATGTAGAGAGAGGAGAGAGAGAGAGTATTGCTGCTGCAGGTGTGCGCGTGTACCGCAATGCGTTTCATTTTACGGGCAGATAAAAGACGAGAGATAAACTTTGAGAATTGAATTTATAGGCTTTACAGCCGGCGGCCAAGTCTGTATTAGTCGCGTCCGTGGACAAGTTTTACTTTCTCTTTTCGACGCTCGTGAATCTTGATTGGCCTATCGACGGATGATGTCTGTCACACCGAATCATTCATCGGCCCCCGATGTATATAAAGAGTGATGAGCGTCGGCGTGCGGTGAAAAAGTGTTGTCGATCATTTATTATTTTGTATAGGATCAATAGTCTAAGGATTAGATAACTCGATACCTGCCTGCATATGAAAAAAACACGTAGGTTTGATAAAATTGCAAGTTTATATTAATGTTAATTTTAGAAAGCTCAAAATAACTTTGAAAGGCTATAAGATAGTCTCGTATAAATCTTGATATAATGATAATAAATATCATTTACTTACAGGAATAAAATAATATCTTCTATATGTTGAAATTAATTATATAAGGGTGTCTAATGTATCAATACCAAATCTATTGTATTACTATCATGATACTTTCTTTTCTTGAAAAAAAAAATAATGAGCCGAAGAGTGAAATCTCCTTTCTGGTTATTTGACAGGGAACTCAGTGTCACCTGATAAGTTTTTATGTTACATCATTATAGAAAAAAACGTCAGAAATAATGAGCACGTTTTTGTTGTTCTTTTAAAAAATTAACGGCGAGGGAAAGGAAAGAAATACGTCTACGAACGCTATTTGATTATAAATCGTGGTAAACCAGTGTGGCTGATGAAAATATTATCAAATATTTGGTCATAATTATATCTATATAGCTGCAAATACCTAAGCAGAAAAACATTCCGGCATAGGCAAGTAGTTTAAAAGGCCGGCGATTGCCATTGCTGTACATGATTGGTAGAAAGCATCTACCTATGCGCGGCCTTTTTAATCGCTCGTACATATCCGATTACTGGAACAATGCTCTTAAACGCGCGGAGGTCGATGTACGCGCCGAATCGAATGTTTTATAAAAAGTTACGCTAAAATAATTGCAATGAGATTTTAGCATTTTAATCATACCTTTCGAATCTATTAGAATTTAAATGAAACAGAAATGAGATTTTATGTCGCCTGATATACACGTTAACGCCTACACATTAAAAGCTTTAGAATGTATGGTAATGCATTTTTTTAAATGTTATAATATGGTTTTTATCGATTTTACTGCTGAACATTTTAAGTAAGTAGTTCAGCGACAAAAATGAAAAGTCTCTACTATACACATTGTAAAAATATATTATTTTATACAGCAGAAATATTTCTGCACGGCATATGTTTACTCTAAACAAACGGTAAAACCAGTTCAGCTACTTTATTACGTTAGACAGTCACATACGATTTTATCATTTTGAAGGTGGTCAAGTTATTAGACCTGTCTTGTTTTACTTCAAGTAATAATGAAATACCACATGATAAAAATGAAATTTATTCAATAGCTCTTATTAAGACATGCTGAAATATCATTTTTGAAATGGATATATTTCGCTTATAGGAAAAGTTTGAATAGTACACAATTTTATTGCAGTATATAATACAATAATATAGACCAAGCACGCATAATAATGAGATCTTTTTACAGACTAGATCTTCACTATATACATGATTATTTTGGAAAATAATTTTAAATGTTTAATGTTTCCAAAAGTAGTCCTTCGTTTCGCCTTCATTATAAAAACGTCTCCACATATCTCATTGATTTTTAATTTTATTAAATTAAATACCATTAGAAATATTTAAAATAATATATAATCTCTTAAATCATTAAAAATAAAGACATCAGAAGATGTTTCAACATATTATTGTTATCCAATATATTTCAACAAACATACGTTGAATTTTCATCTACATAGCATCGAGCAAAAACGTTAATAATTGAAATCTTTAAACCAACTTTAATCATCATGTTTACCGTTCAAAACGAAAACCACCGAACGTTTCCTAATCGCTCGGTTCCGGCTTCCATAGGGAGGAAAAAGTAGTCTTGGCATTTCAGCAACCTACCGTCGCTCGAATATATTTTTTTAACCACCGTACGATGAAAGCCCTCCGCGGAACATGTATAAGGACAAAGCCCCCGCGCGCGCGCGTAAATACGTAAATCGGCCTTGATACGCATCTTTGCTCTTCCTGCTTTTCGAGCTCGCAGCCAAGTAGACTATGACCGGCGCATGAGCGAGCCAGCGAGCGAACAAGCAAGCAAGCAAGCAAGGAGCCGAGAAAACGCGCGTTATTTTTCTATATATACCCGCACGCAAGCACAGCTATGTGATGTATATACCTAGTTGAGAATGCCGCGAGTGTTCGGGCAATCTTTTATTTTTCTTTCGGCAGAATTTTTCACTCTTTCGCGCAAGAACGCGCGTTCGGTGGACGTCGGGAAAATAAGAAAAGAACAAGGAAAAATAACGCGCTCCAGCTCTATATATACGCGAGTACCTATACGTATTATAGTATAGCGAAAGAAAAATTGCTGCACTAACGTCGCTGCTTGTATAGGTATATACATAAAAGCGCGAGGCGTCGCAGCCGAGAGCGCACGGAGAAAGTGGGACAATGAAAGTGCGACCAAACGGACATCGAACAGTCTTTGAGCATCCGCTCGGACGTGCTTCTCTTCTCTCTCTCTCTCTCTCTATCTCCCTCGCGGTTCCTTCTCTCCCTCTCCTTCTCATTACCCCTACTGCCAAGTGTATACACATCACGATGCTAATGGAAGCCGCACTTGAGGCGGTTCTCCGATTGGTAACTAGGTATATACGTGGTTTTCTCGCTGCGGCGCCTGACTGCCGTAATTTCGTTAAGCGATTTGCGCGCGCTGGCGCAGCTATAACTATGTGCCCTCTAATTAAATAGAAATTAATCGTCCGAGCGCCACATATCAAGCTAGTGTTAATTATTATTGAACGAAAATTTCCTTTCGCAATGCTGAAGAAACGAAAGCTATACTGATGCGCGTGTTTGCGCATTTCACACTGGTTTTTTTTTCCAACTGAAAACTTTCGTCTCGATGAAAAAAAAAAATGACGATGCGTTTTTTCTGCAGAGATGGTGTGTATATATAGCTATTGCAATAATCGCTAATTGGCACGCGTTTTCCAACCATAGTTATTAAAAATGCCGTAAAATATAATTGAATTTAATCTTTGTCGAGCGGAATATTCAAAACTAGGGTTTACACGCGGAATCATAACGCACGTTCCTTGTGATTGATTTATGAAAACATGTATATGTACATTTTTGAAAGGCAATTAACAAAAAGTAGTCAGGTACCGTTAGCAACCAATTTAGATTCGTCTGTTACGTAAATCCTCGATTGATTTGTAGATATAGATACATTTGTAATAATGCAATCTCGGATACATTAATACACATATAATGGATAATTGATTTATATTATTCAAAATTAATACAATAAAAGTCCATACACGGAGTGTCGGACACGTGAAATTCATCACGTAACCGACAAATCGTTTCCATCCGCCCGATCCACGCGCGCGATTTATAATGGCGGCGTCCCCTGTGCGTAAGTTACAGTTACGCACGTGCTCGGCTTTCTACTGTACGCGTGCGTACATAGCTTCGGTTTCGCCAACAATGATGCGTTATTTAATTATCCCGCAACAGCTATAATCTCGTCGAAATATTTTTCTGCCCAGAGACCGTTGCTGAGGAAAAGGCGCAGAATTTTGTAGGTATTATATCTTCAGTCTCTTGCAGAGGTGATTAAGTGGCGTGTATAAATGTGTGCATGTGTATATATATACAGCGCGTCGTTGTGCGCGAGCAATCCACAGGAGAAAGTGGTCGACCTTTGGGATTCCCTGCGTCTGGTGCACCGAGGCGCGCGCGGACAACGGATAATCGACTGCCATGGCTTTGATATAAATTTGCGGCTGATCGGCATGGAGAAATGCTCGCGAACGAACCAGTGCGCGAATACTTTCTAATGGCTTGTCGCGAATCCAGTGTATACATGTATAATGCCGATATATTACAGTTTACGTATTCAAAGTTTTCGATTCGTTGGAAATGTTATTGACTATGATAATAAAATAAATATCGTTGCATTTTTCGTATAATTTTATTTTACCATTGTTCAATTAGACGAAATTAAAAAGTTATACCTATGTATACTTATGTAAAAATTAATTTTAGTTTCATTTTTTGTACGTTTAGTTTAGTGAACAATCAATAACATTTTCCTTTGATATTTCGATTTTAACAATTTTCCCATACGATATCTCTCGCGTCGATAGTGAACTCAACTTCTTGACTATAAATATAAGAAAAAGATATAAAAAACATATGTCGAAGATAATTACTAAGAACCGGATTTTATTTTTCTTTTCCTTTTTTGGGAGAAAGCGTTTCCAACTAATTCAATACACTAGAAAATACTTTAAGAGGTTACAATCTATAAAAATAAGAAGAGAAAAACTGTAAGTAGAAATAGAGGAGAAATTTGTTGTCGAGTATAGAAAAACGCGTAATATTCTAGGAATTGTCACTTACGTATATTGTCCATAATCGAATTTGACATTGTTATAACTTTATTTTAGTTTACTATACGAATTAGGATATTTGTGAAACCTAAACATACATGTGGAATCCTAAACACACATTTTGCAATTTGACTACCATGCACCGAGTTTCAAAGATTCTTTGAACTTCCAATGTATTTAGAGAATACTAATATACTTGTTACATAAGTTACTTAAAAAGTGCCGTGGCTTGTTGAAAGATTTTCGTTATTTTGTATCTTTTAAATTAACATGAAAATTGTAAATTCCAAGAACACGCCATAGAACACAAAAAATGTACTTATAATAACAATCACTATGAAATTTGTGAAGATAATTGACTAAAATTATGAAATCGATTTTACAGTCAACTAAGAGATTTTTGTGTTATCTCTGGAGACATGTTTAGAATTAAAAAACGTTTTGCCTTGTGTAATCATATAATAATATTTTAAGAAACTTATATATAAAATAAAAAACCGTTGCTAATATATGATAACTTTGAACTTAATTTATTATTCCATTAAATTAATTATTGATGCCCCAAAAAACATACATCCCCTTTCTCTTGAATATTATCTTTTGTTCCCGACTCCATACTATTATAGTTACTTTATTGATCCGAAAATCGGGATAAAAATAGTTTTTATTAACAACAAATTCGACATGTTTCTCACAAATAATCTCATGAAATGTTAACACAATAAAGTATTTTATAAATTTAATATATGGTAAAAACATTGTGGGAATAAACCATATTTTTCTGAGAAAAAAAAAATTTAACAAAAAATCCCATTTTCTTTGATAAAAAATGACCGACTAAAGATAATTAAAAATTAAAAATAGAGAAAATGTATGTAAATACCGTTCTGACAAATTTTATGAAATTAAAAAATATCAGTTGAATCCTAAAAAGGAGATAAAACAAAAAATTCCAAATTTTGAAAAGAACATCAATAAATTAATAAATATATTAAGGATTTGAATAACTATATAGAAAACGAAGTCGTTTGTTTTATTTAATTTGTCTTAACGTATTTTTAATTGCTTTGTCGGACCAAAATCTTTACCATAGACACACACAAAATCAGCGTTTAATGTAATAATCAACAGATTAATACCAAAAATTGTTCATCATCAAAAAATGTATCTATTTAGTTTATATATGTTGCGGTTTTGCAAAATCAAACTACCATTTGTATATACATCCAAGGATATGTTGTTTAGGCCTTTTCAATAATGTCGTTTTCTCAAATAGAAAGCAGTTTTCTTTCCACGCCAAATTGAGTTTTCCAATCCAAGGAAACCATTTGCAAGGAACAACATTTCCTGCGATGTAAAAAGTACTTTCGTCTGTACTTTTGCAAGGAGCCAAGATCTTAAATCGATTTAGATATGAAATTAGATTATAAAACTTCGTTGTAACGATACTTTTCGGATAAATATTAATCTAGAAAAAGTTTGATGCAATACTTGCAAATATAAAACTCGTTTAAATTCATCCATTACACAACTGGAAATGTTTTTATTTTATAATAAAATAAAAGCAACGTATATATTAATTTATTCATTTTTTTCGTCACATTCGCCAGAGCGGCTTTTTTCTCAACGACATTGAGGCATTCAGGGCGCGAGGCAGGCACAGCAAGTGTCCTGTGCACAATAATGCACACCACATCAGACACATAACCACCCAGCCCACGGACACATTGTCGCGCAAGACTTAATCGCGGGAAATCCCGCGACTGCGCTCGGCAGAAAATGCGCTTTTTTCACCGCCAACGGTGCAATGCATCCGGCAGCCGCGCGCGGGTTGCGTTACGCTCCTAGTCCATAGACACATCCGTAAGAAAGTACCTATACATGTATAGGCGCATACTTACACCCGGACAAACCGCCTATACGTTAGGTACATAATACGTAAGAGAGATGCGGCGGTGCATATATACATATATATATAGATCCTTATACACGTTTGGACTCACGATCATATTATTCGATACCCAAGGCCGTGACGTCAGCACAGACGCCCACCGGGAGTAAATAGCTTTCCGGTGCGGAGAGGACCACGAAAGTGAGTGAGACGTGACGAAAAAGAAAAATATTTCGAACGCGGGCGCGAGGAGTGTGTATAAGAGAGCGAGGGAGAAGAAAGAAAGAGGTGGAGGTACCTATGGAGAGGAAAAAAGAGAAAATACACTGGGCGAAAGGGAGACGGAGAGAACCAGAGGCGAAGGAAAGGAAGAGAGAAGGAGAGTTATGGTTATATCATCTCCTCTCTTTTTTTATCTCTACGCGGAGGCGATCGAGCGCACGCGCGGCCCGCGAGGAGAACTTTCACTTTGCGCGCTGAGGCCAGCCGCGCCACCGCCAACTGTACACGCCGGGCTCTTAAATATTCCCCAACGCCGACGACGAGTCGTCGCCGCTTCACTTTCTTATGCCGGCCGGACCCTTTTCTGCGCAATATACATCAACCCGCGCACGTTCCCTTTTTATCTCCCGCGAGAGAGAGAGAGAGAGAGAGAGAGAGAGCGTTCTTTCTTTCATTTGTTGTCTTTCGACTCGCCCGTGCCGCGTACTTATCCTGCTTTTTTTCCTCGCCGAAACGGCTGCGACTCACGCGTAAAAGGTTTATGTAAACGACGATAATTCCTGCGTCTAGGCAGCCGGATAAACGAAACACGCCCGTTTCGAATTTTTTTCTTCACGTGCGGCCGCCTGACGTCTTTCGCTGGAGTAAGAGGCTTTTTATGCGACGCGCGGCGGTGGCAAGTAGTTGCGTTCTTGGAAAGCGATGATTTTGGATAGGATTTATCTATTGCAGCGGCGGGTTTTTTTAGGGTTGGAAGAAAGGAGCTATTGACTAATCGGCTTGGGAATTTCCCGATTTTAAAATGACTATAAGGTGTTAGAAAAGCCATCATTAACTATATAGAACTTTTTACTAATTTAATTTTTTATAAAGGTTTGTAGTTTCGTCTGTAATGAAAATAACAAAGGAGCGAATTTCGTGCCGCAGGAATCACGTACAAGTTAGCATAGCGAGGTATTCATGGTACGAACTTTTTAAGTTTGACATACATAGACACGTAGAAAGCTTCACGTGTTGGAAATTAGGTAATCGAAAGTTGAATTATCACACTTAGAATATGTTGAATTTAAAACTTGTTTGTTAATGTCCTTTTGCTTTGTTTTTAAAATATCTAAGTATAGCAGAAAAAAATTTGTAATCAGTTTTCACGTTACAAATTTTCTAACATACTTTCTTATATCTGCAATATGTACTTCCTCTAAAATCGTACCAAATACACCCTCGTGATTAAACTTTATGTGATTTTATCCCACTTTCCTTTTACGTAACTTGAGGATAAGGTGCTGATTCATTTTGCGTCTGAATTTAAATGACATTACTTTCATATTTTTAACTTCTAATAAAATCTTTTGAGTATTAATGCAAAGGTCTTAAATGAAACCACACGAAGAGTTTTTAAAATCAAATCATAATTGAATATGAACAGGTACATGATAATCTTAATCGATAGCCAACGCTTGTTAAAGTCGTCTGGTATATATAGAGATGAAGTGGCTGGGTTTGTGGTCCCAACCGGACCCAGTTTCTCTCGAGTTACGTCTACATATAACTGTCGTTTTCAAGAATTGATATTCAAGAATTTTTGACGCAGGGGAACACGCATACGCTACATGGTTTCGGTTACTAAACCTGTCGCGGGTTTGTCATGCGTTCCATAGGTCTTTTAACTCAGTCATAATTATTTTTACGCGAAAAGTAGTAGGCTTATTTAATATTGGTCAATGTTAGAAGTAATACAACTAGTAAAAACGCATTTAAATAAATATATGCAACGTAGTCGGCCGTATTTAACGACAAAGGTATCGAAAGAGACATTTTTTTATGAAGGGTTTTTTTTCATCAAAAAATTATGTTACTTATTTATTGCCATAAAAAATGAATGAACAATGAAGGAATTATAATTAATTATCTCAATACAGAAACATCATTCGATGTTAAATTAACGTTTATATCTAAAGTTAATGCAACAAGTATAAATATGCATAATTTATGAACAAGTGAAATCATTGTCATTAAACCAAGATATTTCATTTTAGGAAACCAGATAAATAACTAAATTCAATCATTTTAATTTTAATATGTTTTTTTTTTCATAAAGATTTTAATATACTAAAATTCTAGAATATAATTGTAATTTATATCAAATGTATATTAGTATAAAATAGCATCTTTGTTTTATTATAGAGAATTGCTAAAATACAGTCATTTGTAATTTAAAAACTCTTGTGACACTTGTAAGAGAATATATTGTGCAATGTTTATATTGTTTTTCACTGTCTCTAACGTCTGAATAATTCATAAGGTAATTTAATTTTATTGTAAAATCATTTGAATTATTAATCAGCCTCTATATGTCAAGCATACTATTTCATGTAATATGCATACTTTTGGTATGTATATTAACTGGTCTTACATTTTTTATATAATTTTCTTAGTACAAAATTATGTATTAAAATTAAATCGTTTCGTAACTGTGTTTAAGTTTCAGAAGAAAGAGGCTTATACAAATACAGTAAAAAACACTTTTATTTATAATTATTCTAACATTAATATTTATTGTAAAATTATTGATATCAAGTGGTACAATGTAATAGTAACCATCAATATAATATTCAAAGTTTACGATTTAATGATTCGAAATTCTTTCTAACCTACTGATAGAAATTCATGAATCGATATGTTGTACATGCTCGAATTGTTAGATCCGATAAAGCATACTGATGTATGCAAAGCCAGTTGCATAAGATAGAGAGAAAATGATTGAAATGATATAATTTTGAAATCGAAATGTAAATGTGGCTGGAAAGTCGAAACTAAAAGTCATCAGAATGGTATCGCAGATTGTAAAGAAGGGAGATTGCAGTTTTTGCAATGATTTTGCAACCTCGATTTCTCACGTTTTTCATGTCACGAAATTTATTCATTAAAACATTTATTGGTATTAATGTATCGCTTTACATAGAATACTTAATAGCCTAGATCCGCGTGCAGGTTAATCCATTTTTATCCAGTAATATTTTGTAATATTTCTTGAATTTTTTAATTGGGAGACTTTTATTGCTTTTTTAAATTTTTCTAGAAAAAATATTTGCAAAGTTGTAACAAATCGAAAAAATAACATTATCCATTAAAAAATCAGTAATTTAAAGTATTATAACTCATATCTTTCAAATAAAGACGTACGATACCAACTAAAACTACTAAATATGCTTCAATTTTAAGTACCAAAAAAGATCATCCATAGTCATAATTCATTTCTCGAGGGCTAAGAGTATCTCTTGTAAGCATGAAGCTATACGATTTCTATTACATTCATTTATATTTTACCATTTTAGACGAAGATTCATCAACTCAAAGTCGTGGTTTTTAAAATGTTATCTAAAATTTATACTTCAAGTATACTTCTTTCTCAGAAAGTTATTTTAGTTACGTCTCTAAAAACATTTCGAAAGTATATAAAGGTTACAAAAATGAAAAATATAGATCGACGTTAAAAAAATATAATTTATTACCGTATCGCAGCAAAATGTCATATTAAAATATCTACAATACATATACATATAATTATCGTTCGATCGGTTATCCGATTCCATCTTCCTTTCCCCGTTTTTGCTTTAATTTTCTTGACAAAACTCGAATATCCCGAATGATATATAACTGTTCATCAACAGTGAACAGAAAAAGCTGATTAAAATATCCCCGTGGAATAAAAAAATCTCATTTTACTTTATAAACACTATACGAATCCAGATCTGCTACCAATACCAGTTAAACGTGAAATTCCACGAAAAGTACCAAAATATTTGAGAGCTTTCTCTTTTTAAAAGCCACGGCATATCGCTTTTTTGGTGCTAAATCGAGTTTCTCATAGACCACAGTGTTGTTTTTATTTCTAATTTAAATTCCATTCCAAATGCTGTTGCTGCTCTCTCGAATTGAACGCAATTCCGAAGGAAATATCTCCCTGAAATGACTTGCAATTAATGCGGTTTCGGTCAGAAGACAAAACGATCAGTTATATCCTAGAGCTGGCTCCGTGTAGCCGCCTGCGCGCTAAAGTGCAAACAATCAAAGCGCGAAGTACCGTAAGGCTCTGTCACGAGGCCGTAATTGCCTCTGTTTCCATCTATCCTACCTCGCGCGACGCCCTCTTTTATTCGCGACTCCGAACCGATATCAAATTGCCCCTGCGGGAAGCAGCGCCGAACAACAAAAAGAGCAGTTACATTTGATTTGAGCTCATAATTCAATCAGGATGAGAGGTCGACAGGCGACTATAGCTCGCGCAGCAGGCGTAACATTTTTCCGCATAGCCAGACGACACACTGCCATCCCATTTTTCTCCTCGCGCGCGACCCATCAGTCGGCCAAAGGTGCACTAGCACACTTGAACACACGCGCACACATACGCACGTATACGGAATCGCGGAAAAGGCTGTGCAGTGCACGCGGTGAAGGTTGCAGAGACCGCCGCGCGCGTGCACGACTTTTCTTGCGCGCTGTCTGGTGACCCGATTTTCCGCGAGCCTCTGGCTTTAGTTTTCTCGCGAGTCTCCTCCTCTACGCCAATAGATGTTCGATGTGTATAAGTATATACAGAACGCGTCACATTTATACGTTTCGTGGGAAACAATATATGGTATACATCATATAATCTTCTTTTGGAGGCTTGCGCGGGGCTACAAGCGGTCGAATAAAGAAATTGCAAGGTATGACCTTATATACGCGCGCAATTAATGCGGAACACCGTAAATACAAGAAGGAAGTTCGTGCAAACGCGCGCGCGCGCAATGCTGCGTAATGTGGTTTACGGCGTTTCCGCGCGGCGCGGACGAAGCTCTAATTAAGTTATCGCTGATTCTCGTTTTACAATAAAAATTGGAAAATTGCGTAATATAAGTTTTGTTTTAGAATAAGAAGCTTTTCGTTTATTCTATATCTTAAAATGTAATATATTTTAATTTCCCATTCAAATATTGATTTAATCGTCGAGGTTTTTTGTCAAGAAGAGATTATATACGTGTACACTGCGGAACTAATTAGTCGAGGAAGTACTATATAAAATGAAAAAAGTTAGTTAAGAAATGAAAATTGTGAAGAATGATGATTAGACAGAATCATATGCGGTATAATTAAGCTATAAAATTCTGGCGTCTTATGGTTCAGATGGCGGTGAAAAAAAAAAACTAACGTCCTAAATTTCGTGTCGTTAAAACATGCATCAATAGACTAGGAAGTATTTTAGTTAATTATAGTAAATGCCACATAACTCTTTTACATCCAATATAGGGTAAGTATATGTTAATAAACTTGATCAAGTTTAAAAGAATTAAGGATGTATAATATTCTGACTATACTAAATGTATTGGATTTTTAGCGTATTTCAGATAGGTACAGAAATACGAACTGTACGAGGAAATTCGTATGGAAAATTAAGAATAATTTAATTAAATATAACAGAGAGAAATTTAATTAATCCGATAAAACGATTATATTAAAATGGAAATTAATTGTTTTCAGGGATTATGTTGAATTGATTTTCAATTATTTTAGCGTTAACTAAAATATAATAGTTTCCACTAGATATTTTATAGTGGTGTGGTGATTAAATATTTCGAATCTGATTAAATGATTTGTCAGTGTATATTATGAAAAACAATTGATAATACACTATTAACAACCACCTAAATTCATTCATTTTGAATCGAAATATAGTTTATGTATAAATAATAGTTTATGTGTATGTAAATAGCATTGAATGAAAATAAATTTCAACAAAACTATCGTTATATATTTTTTCTCAATTCCTGCAGATCTCTAATCTTTACTTCACACTTATTCATTTTGTATCACGTTAATATCCGTTAATTAGTATCAAAGGCTGGAAATTTATAATCTAGAATTTACAGCCAATATTCAGTTTAACAAATGAAACTTATAAAATATACTACCAATTGGGGATGCTAAAAACTTTCACAAATCTATCTAGTCTGCTTAAAAAATCAAACCTCGTAAGCTTTACAGTTATCTAGGCATTTCAATTTTATTGTGACATCTACAATTCTATACACGATACCATACAGTGATGTCATAAGACCGACATTGTATTAATACGAAACAGCTGCCTCAAACAAGATGAATTTTTGGTACATCTAATTTTAATGTCTTTATATTTTATTTTTATTTAGTTTCCATCCTTACCCATAATTTATAGTCAATGGAAAAATGATAAATAACTAAAACAATTGTTTCCGTACAATTGAAAAAGACGAAACAACGATTCCATATACACACTTTGATGTACCTTCAACAATAAAATGTTATTATTACGCACTATATATATAACTAATTACTTTTTAATATGTATAAAAATGTACAGTTATTGTTGATGCTAAAATTAGAACCAATGTTTTCTTTTAATCGGAATAATTTTTTATAGTGTAAAGTAGAATTCCGCTTGGAACATAATCTTTATGAGTAATGTTGGCTGATAATATATCTAGGCGTATTTCAATAGTAGAACATTAATTATTAAAGATTTATCCAGTTATATTATCATTTGTATGCTTTTAGAGGAAAGGATTTTATAGATAGATATCGTGATACGATTTAGCATATCGATTGTTCAGTTATGATTGCAATTAGCAAACATGAATTCGCAGAAATGGTTTATTCACCGTAATGTACAATTGCTCTTTCCTTTCTGATCCTAAACCTATTCGGTTATTTTTATTAAATGCTCTGTATCAGTAAGGCGATTCCAATGATAAAGATAACAATAAATACTATACATATAAAAGCAGCATAAAGTTGTTTAAGTTCTTTGTGCCGATTTCACAAACTGCAAACTCATCTTCGTGTTGTTCTTAAACTATCGTTCTCTAAAGAGAAATCTCGAGGCTTGAAAAATATGATAGTAATTTATGCTGAGAAATTTTATACAAAAAGTAAATGAAATCATATCATTTACCAGTCGATGATATTAACATTCCATTTAACGAAATAACGCAATAATTGCCTACAATTAAATTGCGCATCTTGATTCAAACGGTAATCAATTTCAACCAAACTGTAAATCAATTTTTAGATATAATATTAATTAGTTATGGAAATATTTAAGGTATTTTAAAAATCATTTCGAAATAAAGTTAATTATAAATAAATAAACAGTTACTCAGCCGTATACTATATACAATTTCTCTTACAATAAATGTATATAGATATACAAATAAAATATTTTACTCTATCTATCTAGTGAATTCCATAAAAAGATTGCAATAGATAGCATTTATTAAAAAAATTATAGCCACATTATAGTTTACGTTATCTTTCTAATTTATAGCAACACAGCTAGTGCATAAAATTGAATCGCACGAATAAAGCAAAATAAAACACATCAATCCGTAACTGCATTCCTGGCAAAATCTATTATAAATTTTCACATTTTTAGGTTTATTTTTGCCGTAACTCGATAGCCAATTTGCTGACTAACTAAATCCAACAAAGAATTCACAAAGGAAAACTCTTCCTCGAACCGAACAAATTGCTTAAAAAATTTGCTTTCATCGTGCACAACATTGAAAACACCGTTCGCAGTAAAAAAAAAAAATCTGCTACCACCTCGTTGCTTACAAACCTCGAAAAAAAAACCCACGATGAGGAAGAATCACACCGAAGAATCTCGCGATTGCACGTCTCGCCGAGCGCGCGCGCGCGGCTGTGCAAGTGTAATTAGAATCGCTCGGTGAAAAAGCGCGCGCCGCTGGCTCTCTCTCGAAAGGCTCTCTCTCTCTTGCGGGCAGTATATATATACATATATATATCTACCAAGAGAAGAGTAAGTATAGAGTAAGAAAGAGAGAGAGAGAGAGATAGCTCAGGAGAAACTTACCTGCGCCTCGCAGAAGGAAAGTCGCCGCCACCGCGAGAGCGACGAGGATCGCCGGGAGAGCGGAGGCAGTCATCGCCGTCGAGCCGCGCGACATCAACGAACTCGACGATGAGGCCGACGACGACGACGAGGCTGATCGGGCACTCGGCACACTTTGCCGATCCTACGGCTATGCCCGGCCCTCGCATCTGTCCGCGACTATATGTTGCCGCTTAATGTGTCCCCGACGATGGCTCTTGCATCAGTCGTCGTGAAATCCCTCTGCACTTCCTATATATGCGCGATACCGAGCCCACTTCTCGATCTAACGAGGCTACCGATCGTCCACTGATTAAGCACTACGCGAGTTCGCTGCGAAATCGTCTCTCATTTTCGCGACTATTGGTGTCGAATTAGCACTGGCTCAACCAAGAGAGAGAGAGAGAGAAAACACACACAGAAACGCCTATAGGTCAAAGTCCGCGAGCGGAGTAACAGGTGACGACGGTCGGTGCTCTGATTTTTCGACGCAGCCCGTCTCGAGGCTGGTAGCGACTCGTTTACCCGCAGCTACATGGTTTTCTCCTTCTAACCGCTCTCTCGCCTCGCTATGCCGATTTCCTCTCGACAGCCTCCTTCGAACGCGCACTTGTTCGCCGTCACCACTATAATACGTATATATAGACAATGCACCGTCAACTTCTCGCCTTGTCTGTTTTTTTGTTCTTCTTGAATCGAATGCACCTTGTATATACGCCGACAGCCGTGGACTCGCAGCGCAGCGTTGACGCGACGGGAACGACGGACCGATCGCGACTGCCTTTCTCGCTCGGCCTGCTCCTTTTGCCGTGGGCGCCATCTTTCGCGTCATGGCGGTCGCTCGCGGTGGGCCGACAACTGGGAGAAAGAGCAAGAGAGATGGTGAAGTTTCGATAGTATATGAAGGTATACACGAACACCGCGGGCGATGGAAGGTACCAGCAGGCCATACAGCGCGCCATGCTTGGCTGGAGAACGCGCTCACTTTCGCGGCGCTGAGCCACAGGTACCAGCGAGAGGTGAACGTCTTTATTATTGACCGTGAACCTATCGCTGGACATGGTTCTGGTCCGGGAATTATGTCGGGGGTGGATGGACGCTGTGAAGCACAAACCGTAGACTTGAGATGATTATTTTCAGATTTTTTAATTTTATGCAATGTCTGTATAGGTGAAGCTGTTAAATGATATACTGTGAATCGGAATGATGAGAATTGTAGAAAATGTGAAGGAATCGTGTAGAATAAAATTCTATGAGAGGATAATGAAGTGCCGAGGTAATTGATATAAAATAAGCTTTGACATAAAATATGTTGCCCAGTAGCCAAACCCTTTAAAAATTTGCTCATCATTTCATTTTATTCAATTTCATATTTACGTTTATATTCTTTCAATTTTTAGGCAATACCGCTTCTCGGGAGAGCCCTATATTTTTCTCTTTCAATTTTGAATTTTCAGAGAAAAACTCTTTGACACGTGAGTGATTTAGTAAAGGAATACAACATATGAAAAAGATTTTTTCTTAAAATTAAAAATTGAATGAGAAATACGACTCCCTGCAATCGTCGGTAACGCGGATAGACCGCACATCACCTTAAAAATACTTGAGCTGATGTATCAAAATAAATATGAATCACTATAGTCAACGTAGGCCAAAGAACTTGTAACTACATGTTCATAACTTTGCGCTTCCAAAATGTAAACTTAGTTCAGCAAATATATAGATATCTCAAAAATGTATAAAAAAAACAACAAGTTGTGCAATCGGATTATTGCGATTGTTGATCGTTTCTATCAATCATTCAATCGCTCGCCGCAATTGAGTTCCTTCCTGATCGTCATCGCATTCCACTTTTTCTTCGAAGACTTCTCAGTAATCAAACAAGAACGAAATAGCTGCGGTGCCCACATGCTGCACTTCCTCATTTTTCGCATGTGCCCTTGGCAGTCCAGTACTTATAGAATGACCTTGCACAATCTTGCTATCGGTACTTATTCTATCGATGACGTATTAAAAATGTATTTGACATGTGACTGAGAACTTCTATTCTATTATTCACTAGATACAGTAAAAATAATAAAGTAAAATATTTATAAACAATAGTTATATTGGTATTATTATTTCTACTTTAAATTTTTCTTGAAACTCCGAAATATAAATATACTTATTCATGTTGACAAAATTAAGTCATCATTCATTTTGAGGACAAAATTAAATATCCTTCTTTGCCTTTTTTGGTCGCAAAGTATACGAAAACGTTCGGGGTTTACGAGCGCACAGAGCGACTTTACTTAAGCTTCTAGATTTAAAGTAAAAAAATATTGAAAAAATCAACTTTTCTTATTCAAATACCGTGTGCTTGAGACAGGCTGCGCTGACCCCGATTACTATTTGATTAGCAAAAACTAGATTTTAGAAAATTTTATTATAGTTCGTGTTGCGCAAAATCACATTTTGTATTCGGGCAACATAAACATTTTCTTTTTATTTACGCCAACTAGGCGAAAACACTTTGCGCTGTTCGCAGTGCATGTCCTTGACGTGAAAACTATACTATAAGGTATAGGGGTAAAGCAAACTTTAAAAACTTATATAAAACACTATAAAAACCATTGAGTCATTGTTTAATAAGTGGATAGGCAGTATAGCTAACTATTAGAACGTCGACTTTTCAAAACTATAATTATCAGAACATTATAAAATATTCAGTATATGATAGAAAAAGTCATTAAGATAATCTTTAATTTAACATAATAATTATGAACACAATAAAGTTCTTAAATCTAATTATACGTAATTATTATCGTATTCGTTTAAGGAGAGTAAAAACGTTCATGTACCTTTGTATACATAAATAAAGAAAATACTTTTATGCGGTAAGGACAATGTCAAGGGTAAAGTGCACTATTAGACTAACTAAACTTTCCTGTATTTTTATGTACGCGAAATAAAAGACCAGCTCTAGGAAACGTCTACTTAGTCAGATCGTCTTCAGCTATCGGTGAGACAGCATTGATGTATACTTTGTAAAGAGATCCAACTACCTGCTGTTTTTGGAAAAATATCACCTCATTAAACTTACCAAATATTTTTTACAGCACTAGAAAACCTTTTCTATGTCAAGGTGAACAGTTATCTTATTTATTATTGTTCATTTGTTATCATATTATTAATAGTTAAATATTGATATTGTTTATAAAATACTTATCAAGCAGGGTGCGCTATTGTGCCATTTAATTAAACTGTATGCGACAAATAAAATAATTTTTTTTTAAATTAATTGAATCTTTAAAATTGTTTTTCAATATTTAAATAACTAAATCTATTTAATTGTATTTAAAAGCTTTGGATCTCCTGTGTACGATAGTACGTGGGTCATGAACAAATCAACAAGTTTTCTGGAGAAACTGAATCGTACTACATATGAAAACTATGTTTTAATTTGGAGACGTTCAACTTTGCCGAATGACGTTTATTGGAAACACTCGACAAAATGGGTAAGAAAATGAAAAATACTTTATTTTTTAATGTTTTGTAATGTGTTAAATATATTTTTTATTTTTGTGGAAAGAAATAATATTTTATATATACAGCTGATTGCCATAAATATATCAAATTATGTATAATTTTAATATTAAATTACTAAAAATGATTAAAAATATAATATTCGATTTCAAAGGAATTATTAATACGTTGCTCATGTACCATATACCTTTTTAGCCTGCAGAAGAGATCGCAGATACACAAGATGATGATAGTTACTCACTAGTAAACATTTCAGATACTGAAAATGATGCATCAGAAACAATTAGACGTTTGAGAGTAAGAAAAGGAGATAAACGACTTCTCAGCGAAAAAAAAGAAGATTTGATAAGTGAACACACATTAGAAACGTTATGGAAATTATACAGAAATGCAGGAGAGACTATAGAGGATGTAAAACTACGATTAGTCGATATGCCATCTGATCAAAGTGAATTTTGTATTCAGAGTGATAACGATTACGATGTTAAAAATATGACAGCAGGTATTGAAGATGGCGACGATGAAAGTTTTTACAGTGAAAATGAAAGTGCCGAAAAAAATGAAGAAGACAGTGAAAGGCATTCAAAGAAGGTTAAAGATATGAAACATCTGAAAAATATTCCCACGAAGAAAATAAAGCTCGAAGAAAGAAGCGAATCATCCGACTGCGACTCGATTTGCGAGCACCCACTTTGCCTAAGCGATATTCTCACAGTGGAAATTCAAGAATCGAGCAATACCATTCAGTTTCCCTGTGATCTCGAAGTCGACAGCATAAAGGATCAAGAATGCACGAAAGATTCGACGTTCAAAGCACCGACTTTGCGCGCTTCTGAGTCACTCGTCGAGCCGATATCTAACTGTACATACGCTGTTCCTCGTCTGAGGCAAATCACAAACGTGGAACTCGTCGTCGCAAATAAAATCAACACCCACGCGAGTAGCAATAAAAATGCCGGTGTTAAAATAGAAGTTAAGGAAGAAACTCCGAGCAGCGAGGACGAGAACACGATTCGCGATCTTTGCACAAAATTGACAGACGTCAAACCCCGGACGTTAAAGCGGCGAATTTCGAGCTGTGAGGACGATGAGTCGATAATAAAGGAGATGTACGGTGTGAGAACCAGGAGTTATAACCTGCGAACGTCGAAAGTTGAAATTCCAGAGTGCGTCAAAGTTTCGAAACTGAGCGACAACGAAGAAATTGAATTATTTGACCTGTCTTGCTGGAAAGGCAGTTTGAACGCAGCCGGCAGTTCTTCCATTAAGCGTGAAACGAAATGGTCGGATAATTTTCTGTGTAATCTCACGGTTAATTTATCAAGCGACGCCGATATAAGTGAATTGGAGAAACGAAATATAAAGCAGCGCAAGTCGTCGACTGTCAAGACGGAAAATTTTGAAACTCAGCCAAAAATGTCAAAAAGTAGTGAAACTTCGTCAAGTTTGTGTTCAAGTTCGTGCACCCACACACACTCTCCGTGCAGTTCACGTCACTCATATTACACGCGATCCTCGTGTTCGTGTTCCACCTCATCGACATCATCAACATCAAAGATATCAGATGAGAATAATAATAATGAGTAAAATTCACCTTTGTTAATTATATTACAAAATTATGTTTATTTAATAATCAGTTTCATAAAAATTTCATCTAAATATTCAATTGTTATATTCTATTCGTTAAAATTTTTTATTTTTGTTATTTCAATTTTTTTTAAAAGTATACAAATAAATTTATGTAAAAACAGTTTTTTATTTTCTATCCTATACAAACGCCACTATGAAAACGTTTTTTTTTTTTTTTTTTTTTTTTTAAGAGCATGCACGAAATTTAAAGTCTTACACAACTCAGTCGAAATAACAAATGTGCTGTTAATTAAATTGTGCTACATATTTAAACTCAAGTTTCGAAATACGAATAAGATTCCTTGTAATTTATCTTCTACATTATATTAAGGAGATGTAAGACGTTTTTTTTCTCTCGACCAGGTACCATTAGTAGGGCTGATCATCGTAAATGTAAATTTTTTGGTTTCATCAACTCCGCCATTGATGTTGTCCCTTTTTGATCGATGACCAGCATCCGGCGTATAAAAAATGCATGCAAATGTATATAATATGCAATTTTTCATTGTTTTTTTGTTAAATCTTAATTTTATATAATGTATAACTCTTTTTAAAACTATTAGTTATTTCAATGCTACCGAGCGTTTTAGAAGTTGAACATAATTACAGACAGCTGTTCTTTATCATACGTAATATAACTACGTAAATGAAAGCAATTTTTGTATGTAACTATGTATTTATTTGTTTATTAATAGCATAATCTTTTGGAAATTTGTTAACGCGTTTTTTTGGTAATTATATCTATACATGCACTTTAGATTATTATCGCCACAATGTCGGCATCCACCACGAGTTGTTTTACTAAGGTGACTCTAGAAAAATAAGCACACGTGCTTTTAAAATTGCTATAATACTATTTGAACATCCTTTTTTAATAAACAAATAATTAAGTACACAATTTAATCCAAGAAATCGCAATGGAGCACAGGATTGTGCGTTAGCTTATAGGTATAATTCAAATTTCTATACAAATTTAGAATTATAAATTTTGTTTTTTACATGTTTCGATACACTACAGATATAATATGTACTTGATGGAATGTTGGAATATTGATAAGTATGTTTCAAAAAGTAAAGTCATTGTTCGTGACGAAAAAAAATCTAAAATTATTTTAGTTATGTATATTGAATATTTTTTACATTCTTATACACAAAATAATTTGTAAAATTGTTTAAAACGTATACAAAAATAAGAAAGTAACTGTGTACAAGTGTATAAAAGTGTAGAGTATTTTTTAAAGCAGAATAAGAAATGGAATAATATGAGAGAGTGTACGAAAATACATAAAAATATATAAAATGGCAAAAAGGAAAATTTATGAAAATTCATGAAACTTTATGAAACATTATTTTCAGTACAGATGCTTTTCTTACCAACCGAGAGTGAAATTTATCGATATTTGATAAGGTTACCGACTGGGTTTGTTTGACTATAATATAATATTCATGATACCTAACCTATACTGATCAGCCGGTTCGTGGCGTCAGTAATTGACAGTTACTGTATCTATCTACAAGTGTCTACAAGTTGAAACATGGAAACATAAACATAAATATTTACACGTAGGAATGAGAAAGATATAGAAGTTAAATAGTGCAAAACAAAGTATTTTATAAATAATTAAGAATAAACATGACATATTAATATTTTTAAATGAAAATAAGATGCAATATTTATAAGATATGTATTTTATAATATGTCAGTAGAATTTTTAAAGTTATATTTATAAACGATACCATTGTGCAACGATCATGTCTGAAGAAATAAGCAATTGTCTATTAACTGATAATTTCAAGTATCAGGAACTTTTTATTGGCGAAAACAAGTATTTAATAGGTGTTCGAAAAGTAAACAATTTACGGCAAGTACTTTTAACAGATTTAAAAGAATTTTATGAAGAAAATTTATCTAAAGAAGATATTCATAAAAGATGCGAGGTATTTTTCACATTACTGTTTCCTTAAATACCTATCAATTAATCTTATATTTAATTGAATTTATAACTAATATACTTTTTTGTTTAAGGACTTGAATCCAGTTTTAATGGATTTTAATTTTGAAGAAATTATAGATGATGTATTACTTAACATTCCTAAATATACAATATCTGCTACTTTGGATCGTATAGGATTAGAAAGTAAAATAGAAGATGGACATTTTTGGTTCCACATAAGTTTCACAAAATGTAATCCAGAAAATTTTTATGATAATTTTATGGGCTGCCTTTATTTTTCATTTTCTGAACTTTATCATCGATATAACTGTTTATTAGATATTGTGAAAAGGAAAGATGAAGAAATCTCTGAATATAAAATACAAGGAGCAGAAATATTAAGAAGTAAGATAAAATGATGTTTTAAATTGAATACTTACTGACATTTTGTATTAACAAATATCATTCTTTTTCAGAAAGTTTAATTACTGAACCATTTAATGAAAATTTGTTTAGAACCAAATTAAAAAATACAAGGCCATCAGATAAAATAAATATATTTATGGACACAATGAATTTTTATGATTCCATAAAAGACTTGCTACGTAGCAATGCTAGTATAAAAGAAGAACCATCAATTATAGAATCAGCATCTGCTACTAGTGATAGTACATCACAAAAAAGTCCTGTAAAAACTGAAAAATCTGTAAAAAGACCATCGAGTAGTGATGTAAGATGTGCAACAATAACAAAAATAGAGAAGAAATCTAAAGCTGGCAAACAAAATCCAAATTTTAAATACTTATGATACAAAAAAATGAACTATAAAATAGAAATGGGTAAAAAGTGTGCATTTTTATTACTTTAATACATGAAGTTGTACAACTGCCCTACAAAATATTAAACTAATAAATATTCCAGATAATATTATGTACGTGTTTCAATTAATATACAACTACTCTCGAAATGATGTGGTTGGATTATTATACCTTACATTTATACAATTACTTCATAAGGGTGTGAGAAGATGCAGAGTATCGGTGGGGCCGCGACACGTCGTACAATCTTGCATAGGAGTCTCTAGGGCATACATCGTAGCATGAATCATGAAATCGTATAAAAGTCTAGTAATAAATCCATCCGGAGGCCAGCTCCGGAAGCGAAGAAACCCGAATTCGTTCTTCGTCGCAGTGTTGACGGAATTGTGCACTGCGCTGCGGTCTACCGACGTGCCAGCGCCAGCAGCCGCTCCAAAATCAATTACAATAAGTACAAGTTTATAAAGCTGCGAAAATCTATGCACGTTTGTCTAGTCATTTTTTGTTTCTCCACTCCCAAGTGTAAAAATTGACAGCACGCGAAATAAGGAGACGCGGAGAACGATTTTACGAATAGTGACATTCACTCGGCAAACGGCAAAGATATATAGCCTTAAGCAGCAAAAGTGGTCTAACAATTCATACCAACGGTTACCGCTTTTTTGCAAGCGAGTGTTCTCAGATTGTTGTTTCAATCACTCGTCTCGCGCGTGAAATAAAAAGAAAACATATTTATTTGAGTAGAAAGCCGACTTAAAAGTTCATTAACGATCTTTTTTTTCTTTCCCTTTACTCCTGTTTAATAGGCACGATAAAGGCTAATTTTTTTTCTTGTTCTTGGTTGCATTATAACAGTTGGCGTTGAACAAAACTCGCGTTAAATCCATGCACACATTCACGCGCACAATTATTATTCACACGTACACAAGAAGGGGGGACAATGGTCCTCGAATACGAGATGTCGCGTTTTTCAGACGGTAATCACAATGCGCTTGATGCTTAACAATTAGTTATTCTTTGTGATCAATATAATTACGATATACACATCCAGTTGCGCTTTTCTACAATAATTATAATACGTAAATATAATACGCAGTTTTCTAGGCCCTTGGCAAACATCTTACATACAGGCAGCGTTCAGATTTTTTTTTTAATTACCGCGCTGTTCATTGATAATTGCTTCAATCGTTGTTGCTACTGCATAATCTAATACATTTAAAACCTCTTTGTAATCGATTAAGTAGACAATTGGATTTTATTCTTGCATTAAATCAGTCTCGCTTTTGTAGCTCTTTATATATTTACGGTGAGTCTTCGGTCATTTGTAAATTTATCGGTAAATATTTAGAATATTTTCCATCAAACTGCAAGAAATAAGCTGTGATAATTAGTAAAACACATAAATATCAAGCCGTATCTTTACCGTACAATATTCAAGATCTGTTCCGCGTTTCTTTGCAGTTTTATTTCCTTCGGCATAATGATTGTTTTCTTTATAACATTATCAATGCTTTATTATGATAAAAATTTAGAATATGACGTTGTTTTCTCATAACGAGTATATGTTTCCTTCATCTGAATTGAAACTTCAGATGACGGTGTGCGATTGAAAGATCGTCGGTGGCACTCAATCTTTTCCATTGTCATTGTCAACGATTGGCCTATATTGGCAGCGGAAGCAAAAACATTTTCGCAAATGCCTGACGATGGCTTTTCGGTTATATTATTCAAGGGAGAATAATCTGTTTTATGTTTACTTTTCGCTACATACCTTATAAAGCTCATACGAAGCGAGCACGTGCAGACGATTATTGCACTTTTGGTTTTTCGTTTAAATTTGCCTTACGTAGTCTTGTCTTGCCATCGAATCGCGAGTGCGTTAGTGTAAAAGGTGCGTTACTCAATTATCGATAAAAACGAGAGTATAATAAGTTATATACTACTCTCGTCAGTCACGCGTTCTCTCTGCTTCTCGACTCTGTTTTTTTTTCTTTATGGATGCTGAATTCGACAAACGAATCTCGTTACATTAGAATCGTCGCGTAAAAATCAACTCAGACTTTATTCGAGTATCAAACCCTAATATATAAATAGCCCTATATCGAATGAACTAACAGGAGCATTTCCATGCGTCCCCTTGTTGCGATGGGGACAGGGCCTTGATTACGCTGTTTTCACCTTCTTTTTCTGAAGCTTCAAATAGACTTGCCTGTAAAAATATAAAATATTTAATCTCTTATCAACCAAAATATTTGATTAAGTAATAATTTTGGATCTCAAATGAAAATCAGTGAGCAGTTGCAATCAATAAAGCGGTTGAAAATAAATTAAATCAAATTAATGTTATGTAAATTTAACGTGAATAATGGAAAATCAATGATCCTTTGTTACAATAAGGAAATTATATATATTTATATATTATATATTTTTTTTATAAGAAAGGTATAGGCATAGTATTTTTCTTACGCGACGTCCGCGCTGTTCTCTTATTCGCCGAGCAAGCGCTAGGAAAGCCTCCTCGATGTTGACGTTCTCTTTGCAGGACACTTCAAAGAAGGGCATGTCAAAGTTCTCGGCGATTTTCTGACCTCGTTCAGCCTCAACGGCTCTTTGCGTAGTAGCGTCGCACTTGTTCGCTGCAAGGACTTTGACGACGTCCGGTGAAGCATTCTATGACATTTATTTCAAAGTAAATGTATATTATTTCAATTATAATAGTATATTGCATAATTTTATTTTTCTTAATAATTACTTGATAATTTAATTTTAAAATTATAAATTTGCATAATGTGTCTTTTTTAATGAGTGCTACATTCTATAGCAATTTTTTTTCGTTTTACAGATGACCGACGTGAGTCATACGCGTAAAAGAGCGGCGGTATCGTATATCACGGGGCTCGCCGGATAAATGCGTTACATGCGCTGTATCTCCCACGCTGATCCTTAAATCTGACACTGTTCGTGACTCACGTTGTTTACTGAAAATAGAACCTATCGATTTGTGGGCAATCCACTGAATTAATAATTGAAAAAGACGTGAGATCACTTCGCGTGAAAGTCCAATACATGTACATTGTAAAAGCTTAATTGCCTCGAGTGTGAATATATAGACAATAAAAAATATCAACTTTAAATAATTTCATTGTTTGGAGATTCATAAACAGAAACGTTGTCTTAAACACTTTGTGTATTTGTAAAATAATGTTTGAATTCAAAAAGTGTCCAGTCACCAACCAAAAAACCGAATGGGTTAATAGGTATCTACTTATATGTAAATTGCACAAGAGAAAATGCATACTATTAATGCATACTATAAGAATAAATAGCACACCTATGAAGGTATGAAATTTAGAAATAACCATCAGCCCTAAATTAAAGATAATGAATCAGAATACATAATGATCGGTGCCTCTCGCGTGAAAATAATATATGAGATCACATGTGAGATTGTTGATTCATATATCGATGGCTGAGACGCAGAAAAGCCTATCTCAGCGCGAGCAGCGAAGAAGGAGCTATCTCGGCGCGAGCTCCGAAGAAGGCGCTACTTATCTCGGCGCGAGCAGCAAGAATAAGGATCTATCTCGGCGCAAGCAGCAAGAAGGCGCTATCTCGGCGCGAATTCCGAAAAAATTGCTATCTCGGCAGCTGAGGTAGCGCCTTCTTGCTGCTTGCGCCGAGATAGCGCCTTATTCTTGCTGCTAGCGCCGAGATAGCGCCTTCTTGCTGCTCGCGCCGAGATAGCGCCTTCTTCCTCTCAGCCGTCGATATTATCTTTACCTGGCTTATTTCGGATTTTCCCAGAAAGAATATGCTATTAGACATTCATAAATCAATAAAAATATTAATTATAATAATAATTTAGACAATTGCTAAATGACTGACAGATTTAAAGCTCGACATTGATTAAGAGTACAAGTTTCAAAACAGCCCACCTTAATATTTGTTGTGATTTGATGTTTACTTGCTATAAACAGCTATTTGACTAAAGCTGACAGTCAAATATAGCACAGTCGTATAATTTATCTATAAATTATGTAAATATTTAGTACTGAATGATCACTTAATATTGCCGTCAATTACAATGCAATATTTATTTGTTATAATGCCAATAAATTTAGAAAATTTATTGTTTCATTAGATCGATTTTTTATAAGTAGTCATAAATATGATAAATTTATTAAATAAATAAATTTCTTTGTTATTTAGTAGAAATGTGATAAAAATTATATAAAATTACCTCTTGTATGTTGCGAAGCCAGTAAGAAAGATGATTGAAGCTCTCCAGACTTGTAACGTCGTACATTAATAGAATACCCATAGCGCCGCGATAATACGCCGTTGTTAAGGTTCTGAATCGTTCCTGGCCAGCGGTATCCCTTTCATATGAAAAAACTCTATTAAGCAGTTTGCAATAAAAATTATATGATTCTTACATACATGAGATATAAGTAAGATCAAAGTAAGTAAGTATATGTGCAGATTATAATTACTAAACAGATTTATAAGTACAGTTCGAGGCATTGTTAATACAGGTAACTATAACTATTCTATTATAAATTTCATAAATGAAATTTGTCTCCTACTTATACATATTTCAATTTGATTTATTTAAAAAGGTTTAGATTAATTGAAAATTTTAAATGTTTTTAAAAAAAATTAATTTTTACCGCAAAGTTTCAGTTACAGTCATGTCGCGCAGTATCAGACAGTGTCACATGACAGTGTTATAAAGCTGACGCACAGTGGTAAAACAAATACATATTCGATCACCGGGTCTCGCGTCGTTATGGGTGTTTTGTATACACAAATTCAGCAATACAAAGAATGATAAAAATTAATATATTTCACAAAAATGGCTAAACATCACCCTGATTTGATTTTCTGCCGTAAGCAACCTGGAGTTGGTACGTAAGAGCTAATAGGATCGATAATGTAACCTCAAAAAACGCAGTTTAAATATATTTACATTGCAAAATGAGAAATTCATCAACACTTTATTTTCAGCTATTGGTCGAGCCTGCGAAAAATGCGATGGTAGATGTGTAATATGTGATTCATACGTGAGACCCTGCACTTTAGTAAGAATATGTGATGAATGCAATTATGGTTCATATCAGGGACGCTGTGTGTCCTGTGGGGGTCCAGGTATATCAGATGCTTATTATTGTAAGGGATGTACTCTACAAGAGAGAGATGTAAGTACTCATTAGATAC
Source organism: Torymus auratus (assembly GCA_900474315.1). Lineage (NCBI taxonomy): Eukaryota > Metazoa > Arthropoda > Insecta > Hymenoptera > Torymidae > Torymus > Torymus auratus. The sequence goes on along the minus strand of UXGD01000607.1, from coordinate 13,988 downwards.
AATATGATTATTATAAAAATTTTCCTTGTTTTCATCCAAGGTTCTTATTATCATAGTTTTGTTATTATTTACAAAGTTGAACACCAACAAATGAATTTATTATAATACTGTTAATTTTGTATTGACATATTTTTAAATATTAATATTTATATTTATTTTGTAGTAGGGTGAAAAAAAAATTAATGATTCTAATAGAAAAATGTGTAAGTACTTGTATAATAATTATTGTAGGAAATGGTTGGTTACAAATAACTTGCAATTAACAAAATAAGTATATTATCTAACAAAATAAGTATACTGTCTAAAAAAAAGTATATTGTCTAACAAAATTGTATTTTATTTCAATAAATAAGATATTAACAATATATTCACACATTTACACATGTACTCTAAAAATAAAGAGATACAAATTTTGATACAAGTTTTATAATATTTTTTAGAGAGATGGCTGTCCAAAGATTGTAAATTTAGGAAGCTCCAAAACGGATCTCTTCTATGAAAGAAAAAAATATGGATTCAAAAGAAGATAATCTGGGTACTTACCCACGTCTAAATAATAAAAATACTTCATGAATAATAATTTTGTATCAAAAAGATGTATAACTTCAAGTACTTACAGATTCATCAATAGTTAATAATTTTTTATCCAATTTTAGTTCAGTTTTCTTAAATTTTAATCAAAAAGTAAATATTAGATCAATACTTGTTTACTATGTCTATTTTCATTTGAGTTATTTTATTTACCACTTGACAATTTTCTAATTTATTAACTTTTTTTAACTATTTTAAATTCAGAGATAGAAATATTTTAACAATAACTTAATTTGTAGGGTACAGTAAAAACAGTCATTTAATAGCTTTACTACTTACTATACAAGTATATAACTTGCATTATTTTTATAGATAATCAAAAATTGTTCCTTATTTGCTTTAAAATTATGGCATTAAAATAGAAGATTATACTTTTTTTAAACTTTTTTATGTTTATAAATTTATTGTATAACTAATTAAGAAATTAATTTTGATCACTGCTGTGGGAGTGTTAAGTACTTAATATCAGTGAATTTAATATTTTTATTATAAAGAAGTTTTATTAGTGTTTAGCTTTATCTGTTAATGTCTCAAATGTGAAATAAGTATACTTGTTATAATAAGTTCTATATACATATCTGCACATGAATTAATATTACTGGTATTGGTCTTTACTAAATTAATCTTTACTGAAATTTAAAACCAAATTACTTTAATTGATCTTTACTGAAATTTAAAACCAATATTCTGAGATAAATAAGTTTTTCTTTTTTTCAGTAGATAGAGCCCACAGTGTGCACAGTAGGTTATGTTATTCAATTTAGTATAGATTTTTTATAGATTTTAATAAGCAAAAAAGTGGTGGTCAAAGTTGCTTCTACGGTAAGGACTTTTCGGATGTCGAAATTCCTTGTAACCCGGAACTTGGGCCTTAGTTGTGTAGCGTCAAGCTTCGCCTTCCCAGGGTCCGTTTCCCAATAGCCCGCCCGATGCATCCGTTGGCTGCGGTGGCCCGGAAGAAGCTTGTTTCTCATTATTAATTTCTCTTTCACGTCTTTTCACTTATTTTCTCATTTCACGTTTATTCTTTTTTATCTCTTTTTTATCTCTCTTTTTCTCTTTCTCTGGTCATTTTCTCTTATTATTATACTTTTTATTTTACATCTTTGTTGCATCGTTTTCTTACGCTTGTTTACTTATATATTTTTATTTTCTCTTTTCTTTCTTGGCCTTTCCATTTTCTCTGTTATTTTTCGCTTATCATTTACTTAAATATATATTTTTAAAGAACTATTATTGTTCACATATATTATATATATGTTTAATGATTTATATATATAACTTTCACGCGCGCGCGGCGGCGACAATATCGTGGAGATATTTTTTTGATTTATATTTTCTCTAATATATCTTCGCATTCTTAACCTAGCGACACACACACTCCGCGGGATGAGGGCGAAGGCATAAAGTGATCGGACCAGAGGGGGGATTTTTCCTATTTTAGACGGTTGCAACTTTACTCGCCCCATAAGTACTCACCCCGTTCCCTCGTTACCGGGTGTCAAAGCATCGCCGCATATCGCAACCTACCCGAGAAGCATCGGACCACCCCGTCATGAAGAATCTGCTCAGGACCTTATATACGAATCGAGTGGTGCTCCTGTCGCTTGCGAGAGTCTCGAGCGGAGGGGTCATCCACCTAGTGGCGAAAAATTATAACTAACAGCGGGAAAGCGTAATTCGGCGCGCGCCACTTTTGAAATTATCACTCCTCCCCGCTCCCCCTCGGCTATATTTGCGGGCCGTGCAGCAGGCCACGCGTTGCGTGACGAGCGTCGGTTATATCGCTGTGCTGGGCGCTTTTTTCTTTTTCATTTCGCGAAAACTGCACGAGAGGGTAATGCACCGAGAGCGACGCGTGAATTACGCCTACACTTTTCGCGGAGCGATTTTTTAACGTTCGACGTAGAAAAATGTTTACGTATACATGATCTTTTCTTTGTTTAATGAAAAATATTGTTCTGCAAGCAGCAACAACGTTTATTGGATGAAAGTACAAATGCACTCGAGTGCAGAATTCCGCCTAGCGACCGCGCGTAAGTATTGACGTTTTCTCCACTTTTTCAATAGCCACGAATTAGAGAAAGTGTCATGTGTACTTATTTATGAACTGTCCTCATTTTTCAAGGTAGCCTTGCATTTATAATAAAAAGCATTATCTGAATAATTTATGATTACCTGATTAACATCTATATATTCTGCACTTGTTAATGTTCGATTATAAGTACTCTACAAAAGTTATTACTTGCTAAATATTTAATATGTACTTATTGAAGATATCTATTATGCTAATTTCAACGCTATAGTAAATGAAAATGTTTCTATAATCATGAAACAACCAAACCAACATTTTGAAAACAAATATTTTTAAGTTAACTATTTCGTATAAAAAAATAGTCCCCTCCCCTACGTGCACTTACATATCCACAAAAGGAGTACTCACCAGATTTGCAGCTTTATCGGCGTGCCGTCGAGGTTGATGATCTTCTGCTTGAAGTCAATGCCTGCAGTAGGTACCGCGCATCGAGAAAACAAAGGAAAACGCACTCGTCAACAAGCTCAGCTGCTCCATAATCGCCACCCCTGCTCTCGCAAATTCTCCCTATATCCCCCATCCCTTCCCCCTGCCCCGCGCAAATGCCAGCACGGTGTACATGTACATATACACCCACAAACGTAAAAAGTCGCGGAGAGAATATATGTACCGTATGGACTCTTCCAGGCGCGCGAGCGAAAAGGGAAGAAAAAAAGTACCCATACAGAAGACGATGCGTTTTTTTGCGAACGAGGTGAATGCTTTGTTCGAGAAGTATTTTAATAGCGAATGAGAGTGCGGCTGCATCTTTTATTACAAGTATTGAGTGTTTCTATAAATATATAAGGTCAGAGCAACGACTTTTGACAAGCTCAACGGAATTGAACACTTTAGTTAACGATTTTGAATACCGAAAATTATCTGTGATGTATATTTGAATTCCGTATAGAGGAAAGCGTCGCTCGGAAGTAGTCAACGAGCTTGCAAGCTGCGTATACAAGCAACTCGAGCCTTTTCATCTGAGCCTATCAACGCGCCACTGATTGGACAATAACAGTGCTTTCACGGTATAATAGGCTCTGGTATTCGCGCCCTCCCTCTGATATCTCGATATTTCCCGCATGTATACACGCAAACGCAGCAATAACAAGCCCCCCTGATGGCTCACCTATCGTCGATATGTAGGTATCGTAGTATCTCTCGTCGCAGTAACGATGCACGATGCAGGTCTTGCCGACGTTCGAGTCGCCGAGCACGAGGACCTTGTAAGTCGCCGCAAAGTCCAACGCCATGTTCACTGGAGGAGCGCTGTGTATATATATATATGCCTGCAACACCGTCGACGTCGCCGTCTGATATACACACCCGGCTGTTATGCTGCTGCACTCTCGGTCCCCGTAGTTGTTGCGCCCTGCTGCACGCGCACGACTGTCGCGCGCGCGGGCGCGAGAGAGGGAGCAAGAACGGCTGGACGCCGCGAGGATCGATGCTGGGCCTGCGCCCTGGCAGCCCCGTGGCGGCTGCGCGATAGCGAGCCCGAGATGGTGGTGGGAAAAGCGCGGGTATGCGGGATGCACGGCCGAGAGCTTTTCACAGAGGAATTCGCCAAAGGGATGCTATAGCTGCTGATGACTCATTGTTTGCAGGAAGGGGGATGTTTTGACCGTCTATGGGGAATAGGTTTAATCAAATATTACGATATGCGTGTCGCTGCGTGGTATGTATTGGTAAAGGAATTCAAAAATCGTAATTGCAAATGTGTATTTTGGATGAAAATGTGAGAGCTATTGTTTTCAAAATGATATGATAAATACATTCTATATATTACATTTATCAGTTGTAATATCTTCAACTTTAAAAAAAATTCTACGATATAATTTTCCTATTTGCCCCGGTAGGATTTACTTACTTATGCAATGTAAATATTTTCTGGAAATAAATAAACAAAATAAATAAAATAAACCAGTTGATTATAATCAAAATAGTACTGTTATCACCTTCATTGTAGCAGATGGCTAGTTTATACTTAAAAAATTAATAAAAATTTATAAACTATTTTTATTTGTAGATTTAGTTGATTGACTTTCAATTTGATATCAAAAGAAGAATGTTTTTGTTTCCACTTTACTTTCATTCCGCTATATTTATATTAAACATTACTAATTGATATCATAATAAACGTGTTACCCGTCGTCTTCAATAGGCTTGTAAAGCTAATGCAGTTAAAATATTCACCCTCTTGCAAGTGTATCCCTGTTCTGGCTCGCGGCGCGCTGTCGTCGACGGTCTCCAGTGCTTTTTTGAGGTCGAAAACGCACTCGAGATTGGAGAACCGCGAAATGATGTTCTAATTAACTTTTTTCTGATTTACCGCCGGCGTGGAATGCTGCCAAGATTTCAAGCATTTGTTCGATCTGCGGTTTTGCAGTTTTAAGAAAATTTTTTTGTTTATATAGTACTTATTCTCTAATAGTCGAAAGCTTTTATTGTAAATAAATAGACAAAAGTAATAGGCGAGATGACAGACTTGGACGTAAAACTGTAAATTACTTAAAAATTTAAGCAGTTTTACTTGCCTACAAGACTAAGCTAGAAAAACTACTTTTATACAGTTTTTGTTTAAGATGTAACTTTACAAATTACATATCATACTTCAAACACTGAAAAATAAGTGATGGAAAAAACAAAAATATTAACAGTATTGATTATTACAATATTCTATTCTAAAAAATTCGATTACCAAAAAATATGTAGGTAATGCCAAAACCTAATGTAATTATTAATTTTTTATTATCAATCAAAATTATTAAAAAAGTTAATAATAAACTATACACTAACACGAAACTAAAAAGCACTATTAATTAAAAAAGTTGAATGACCATGAAAATTTTAATTTCTAATTTTTAATACATATAATACACATGTATATTTATTTTAATACCTTTTTTGATTTCACATATAATGTATAGTAGTTTATAAAATGTCATAATTAGTATATAATATTGACAAACATTCATTCTTATAACAACGGAATACTTGTATGCACTTATTGCATTTCCTAGGCACTTAGAACCATGAACAATCATACATATGTATTACAAAGTTCATTACAGTATATATAGGTCAATTAGAATCCTAATTATCGATGCTATAGTTTTTGATTATACTTTCAAGTATTATCATTTACTTTAGATATTTACAAAAAACAATAATCTAATAAAAAAAATTAGTCAATATTCAATTCAGTCTTTCATCTACTTCTAATCATAGTATCTAAACTTTTGATTTATCAAGAAATTTAACATCTTATTACAAAGATGCCTTTTCTAATAGACAACGATGTTATAAAAAACAATCAAAAATTTTATATTCAAAATTCTAATAAAATACATTGCCCTTAATACTCACCTAGCAGGCATATTTCAATAAAAGCTTGTCTAAACCACATAACACAAATATCTCAGTTAAGAGAATGTATCACATCTAATCATGCTTCTATAAGGAAGCCTAACTTTATCGTTAAATACAGTCTTGCATTTTAAAATACCTTTTTCAAATGTTGTTATAAAAAAGAGCATAAGCATAGGCCGAAGATTACAGTACCAAACATATATATCAAATCTGTTCTAAGATCTGGATCGCGAAGACCAGCTCCGGGCAACAAGTATGCACCTTTTGTTTCTAGGGAACACAATGGAATAACTACATGGAGAATATCTGGGATCATAAAACCCAAGTCACGAACAACCTAAAAAAAAATTTAATTTTAATTAGTTTAAAAAATATATCTATCACAAAATATTTGATTTTCAAATGAAAATTTCTTATATATAATAAAGTATTAAAATACCTGATGAGCATAACCTTCACCTCTAACAACATTAGTAACAAACTGATCCCAACCCCCTGCAAGAATGTGTAGAAGAGCAATGCTAACGATTCCAAAGGCCTTTCTACGTGTTATGGGGTTTTTTTCATCAGCCAAATGAATAACAAGTATTGTAGACAATAATTCAGTAACGGAGAAGAAAAATTGATGGTACCATTGAGAGTAAAACTCATCATTCCAATAATTTATATAAACCCACCAGGAATAGTAATGGGAGAATATAGCGCTGATAAATAGTATAAACATTCTCCATCTAAGACGGTTTTGGAGTCCTAACCATGCTAAGTGTTTTACTGTTTCATAAGAGACAATGACTCCAAGAACAATGGTGATCCAAATTTTTAAAGTATTACTTGTAGCATTGAAGTACATATGCTTGTATGAAGCAACACCCGACTCATATGAACCTAAAACAGTACAAAGACATAGATATGTATGTAATCTTTTTCAATTCACTAATTGATTAGGTTGAATGTGAAATAAGCAATTTATTATTATAATAAGAAGCTCAAGAAAAGAATCTTTATTAATTTAAATTTATGTTGTATTTGTAAACACAAAATCAACAATAGATCTTAAGTAAAAAAAATTTATTTCTACACTTATAAAGACAAGTTATTTTTCTTTCAAAGTAACAAATATCTATATTAAATTATTAAATAAATTATGTCAGCTGAAATTATATTATAACAATCTTATGATTAAAAATTTGAGTAAAATATAAACTAAAAATAACTAAACTTATGTTACAGTCATATAATATTGATAAAAGCATACCTTTGAAAACAGTATCCCAACAGGAACAAGAGCAATACTGCTTATCAACATCCCTTGCAAAATCCTGCCAAAAATAATAGATGAATGCTATGTGAAGTGGTGGAATGACCAACGGTGCCAAAAAGCCAAAGATATTTGAGCCACAAGTGGCTAATGTACTACAAAACACTTTTTTCAGCATGGTCTCCATTAAGCCTTTTTTTTACTTAGAATTTTACTTTATATCTAATATCACATTTTGGTGTTTCTTAGGTAGTCCAGTCACAAATCCATTCCACTGGCATTTGCGAGCTGATGGTGCCAGCTGCAGTGTATTTTAGCACCATATCGTTGAAGCAGCTGCCGCTTTAGCTGGGTCCAAATATATTCCAATTTTTCTACAGCAAAGGCATTATATTTATAGCTAGATGATAGTCTACCCGAATGCAGGCAGGTGACTCTATTAATATACATAAGATATTTCGAGATTCACGCATTTCGCAAATCAAAACTTGTTTTCGTCTTTTTTTGGTATTCAATGAGTAAAAAGGTTTCTGATAAAAGAAAAAATACTCTAAAAATGTGAAGTTTTAAACAAAAATAAATGTTCATTTTCTTACGAAATTCAATGAATAAAACTCGGTATAATTTTCAAAATTCCTACCATTTTAGACTTTCATGAATAGCTCCAGTCCTAATTAGCCAACATTCTTCCATAGTGAGTAGATAATGCAGTCGCCCAGGTTATATATTTTAAATCTTCAGTTTTACGCGATGTTAGTCTGCGCATGTTTTCTAACCTTACCCGGATTGTTGTTAAGGGCCAGTTCATCTGGATTCTTGTTATTGAACCAACACATAGCTATATAGTATATATCAATATATGCAAAAGACAACTAACAGCTGTATACATGTAACTATTCAGAGGTCTTTGCTGTATATACCAATCAATGAAAAATACTCAATTGTTCTTGGTACTTACCGCGATCTTCCTTACCGTCAGACAGTGCACATCGGTAACGATCGGTACTGCAGTGCAGCATATACCATATTACCATACCATTATAGTTAAGACACAGGCCGCTTAGAGTGCAGCGCTTATACATCTCATGACCTTCTTCAAATTCCGAAATGAAAATACTTAATAGTTTAATTGTAAATTAAAAGACTAACAATAATTAATTATGTGGAAACTGTATAATTTTGCATTTATGCTTTGAAAATATTAGTTTTTTATATACTTATTATATTTGAAAAATTCGTTTGATTTCGTTTATTTAAACGAAAATTATCAAAAAACTGAATAATATATAGTACACGTTCGAAATAAATTATAACAATTACTTACACCAATGTTATATAAAACGGCAAATAAATAAGCTAATTGATGATTTTGGAATATAAATATGCTAGGTAGTTTCTTTATAATCATTCGGAACTATTTTGTATTTATTATACGTAAAGTAATACTGATTATTGTACATTTCAAACAATTATTATCCTATACAAAAAAGAGATGGACTTGAGATTGTCATCTCTAATGATTGTGAATTGTCGATTTGAAATGGATATATATGTAAAATTTGATTGGCCCCATTCCGACACGGCACGCGGAGCGCGCATTGAGACTATATACTAGTAAAAGCAAAGTTTGGTAGAAGTAATAGGGGACCGGGGCGAACCGGACCCCCTTAGATAATTTATTCTATATTTTTGTATAATATAATATAATTTTAAAAAGTAAGGTGCCGTAGGATGGCTCATTATAATGTCTATTGCAATTTTTAGCTTAACAATTATATGTTTTCTACCTTTAGACAATACGATATAGCAAATATTCAAATTTCAAATTTCTGGGGCAAACTGGACCTCCCTCCGGGACAAACCGGGCCTCCCAACTCGGACCATTGTTTGCACTTAAAAAATCTGTTTTAAATTTTGTATATGCATGATATACATGCTTTGTACAACTTAAATCACTTATTAAGGTATTATCTTAAGGTACTTACCTTTAGGTTTCACATACATAAACCTTCTAAGAAGTTTTCTGTGAACAAAAATTTACATTAAAAACTAAAAACTAAATAATACATTGTGCAACAAGGGGAGAAAATAAGCTATTTCTAGCGAGGGCGAGGTGTTCAGCACGAGTCGGAGTCAAGGGTGCCGGGGGTGCCCGAGACAGAGACGAGTGCTGAAAACATCTCACCCCAGTCTGAAATAGCTTTTCTTCCCGTGTTTCATACCGCGATTTTTTAACGAAGGCATGCCAGGGCCTTTTGTACGTGTATGAGTTGGAGAGAGGATTGGGCATTTCAAGTTGTACACAAAGAAGTTGAAAATCAAATAAATTTGAAATAAATACACAAAAAATATAGACTATTAAATATATAATTAAATCTCAATTACATTTAATTGTCCCGAAATTCGTATTGAATAACAAAAATCGATATTTTGTTTAATAACCTAAAATCAAATTACATAAATAACATACCATATTTAATTTAATGATTATGCTGAAACTAATTATATCCCAAAGTCGAATTTTTGAAGTATTTGACCTAAATGCATAATTCTTAACAGTTACAAAATATTCGTTAACAGGTAATGCGCGATCGCCTTTTGTCACAAGCGTTACTTTTACCAAATGCTCCATTCCTTACCTGTTAATGCACCTGCATTTGACTGAATTCAAATACATATACGTTAACAGTTCAGTCGGCGCATTTGCCTCAAATAATTCTTTCTGTAAGTGCACACACACACACACACACACATACACAGACATTTTCTAAAAATAGCATATTTTGACTCCAAATGACTCAAAACATCTTTCTAACATGTTATCTTGAAAACTTTTTTTTTCGGCGTAACAAAGCTTCCTCCGTGAGGAAGCAAAATTTGCGTATTTCACATGTATCTGGGCAATATCCAGTAATGTTTTTCTCTTTTTCGCTATAATACGTCATTAACTAAGTAGTATTTTTGTTTTTGCAGTCGTATCGTCATATTATTAGCAAACAATTTCGAGACGGCGTGCGATTGCGTCACTGTCTGAGCAACAATTCGCTTGTAGATAGCAACGTCACATATCACGCATATACACAAGCGTAATTGTCAACGAGTGCGATGGATGTACGTACACTTAAACGTTTGTTTAGGTTGAGTTTTTTCCCGTGCTGAATGAACGCTAATCCCCCGCGTGGATGTAATGGAAAGCGACGAATAAGCTTCAGAGCTTACGTGCGTCACTTGTGCTTGATTACTTAAATACCGGATCAATACTTTCTCGACATTTTACACCATAAGTAAAAACAATCTTAGCGGTCTATTGATGCTGAGAAAATTTACAGGAAAACTTCGTACGACATTAAACAATGTTTCTTTTTCGAAACTTAATAAGTATTTTATTCCACACTCGACCAAAATGGCCTTTCGACCCCGAAAATCGGGGCGAAAGTTGCATATATTTCCTGTAAATCGTAAGTAAAATTTAATTATAATATATGAAAAAAAACAACAAAATATGAAAAAAATTACAAAATATGAAAAAACGGATTGGCCCCGCTTTTCAGAGACAAAAGGTAGCCACGGTCGAGTGTGGAATAAAATACTATATATAATAACACGGGATGAAAGTAGATTTTTCTCTTGGGTGGTTACTGCAGCCCTCACGAGAAGATTTTTCCCTCGGGTGATTACTGCCCTCGCTTCGTTCAGGCAGTAAACGCACCCTCGTAAAAATCATATCGCTCCGGCAGTAAATCCACTCGTGGGAAAAATCTGATGCTTTCGCCCCTTGTTACATTATGTACTATATCGTGTGTTTCATTGATAACGTTGAATAGAAATATTCGAGTCGCGTTTTCATTAGCACCCACTGAAAGCTGCCCGGCCGGTGATGGATTGAAGAAAATGCACGAGTGAATGAAACTTAATTGGTATAATTGCACTATTTATACTAAACTATACGGTTGAATTGTGGCTCAAATAACGCAATTTCACGCAACACAACAATAAGCCGGAGCGATCTGTTCCTTCCCGAGTCTTGCGACCAGATAGAGAGCGACGCTGCAGGAGCTTGCCGGGAACGAAATTAGTTATACCGTTAGTACATACTTAGAGAGTACGCGTATAAATAAAAACAATAGATATACAACTATGTTAATACAAAATTTGAATATGCTAATAAACAGCTGCGACATTATAAATAATAAACTTTTAACCTGCATTAAGAAAATCTAAGGCCAATAATAACCAAATTATCCAAAATACTAAACTTAATTATTTTATTTTTAACTATAACATAAATCTTATAGTATTTTAATATTATTATATAGTACGATATATATAGTGATAGATTTAGGTAAACCCACTAACTAGTAACATTATTATTTATACAAGCATGTACAAATTTTTGTTTATACCATTAAAAAGACCAATTTCAAAACGAACTTCTACAGAGACTAAACTCATGAAGAACTATACTAAATCATATGTTTCACAACAATTTCAATTTGAAAAGTTTCAAATTTATATACGACCAAGGAGTTAAGATCAATTATAGTCTGACCTAACACTTCATTTTTTACATTATTGTCTATTAAGGATTATTAAAAAATGATTGAGTCGTAAAAATGAAAAAAGTAAAACTCATTGTCTACTTCATTGTAAAGGCTATTTCGGTAGTATCACTTTTTCCATAGTCATTGTATAAAATTCGTGTTGCTCATGGCTGTTTATAGTCTGCGAAGTATCTAGTAGTGTCCAGGGCTTGTAATAATGTTAACCACCAAGCATTTCTTGTTTCTAGTGGTATGTGCCGATTATACCGGACTACTAAGGTAAAGAATAAAATACCATTTTATCGAAAATTCCATGGCCGATACTTTTATATCAAAATTTTTTAAGACAGGTACATACTGATGCTGGCAGGCATTATCCAGAAAGGAAATGGATACATTACGATGCGTGCTGGATGGCACCGCAGTTTATAGCTGCTACTACTCGCCGAACGCATCACTTAAGACGTTCCAGGCAGACTTGGACGACTTGGAGGGGAGTGTAAGACAATGGCCCGGACCCATCATTGTAGCAGGAGACTTCAACGCCAAATATACATTCGACCTGATAGTGATCAATCAACCGGGGATGACCTTTCTTCGACCAACCCAAAGGAAATACCTATCCGAGTGGACAATACTGGAAGAAGAGTCACTCAGCGACCATCGATATGTCTGATTCGAGTTACAGAGCCGAAAACGCGATCCCCAGCCAAACAAATCCAGAGGATGGGCTGTCAAGAAAATTGTACAAGAATCAAAGGTCTGGATTCTGGTGGAAGGTACACATACAAGGATGCTCAAGGTCCAGAAAGATGTTCTGAAACGCCACCAAGCAAAGCAAGAACCAATGCCGAAAAAGTTATTTATAATTCATAAAACTATTTGATTTTTCGAAAAAAATGATATTTTTCAATCCGTATTTTTAACTCAAAAAGAACTCGTGAGTAGTTTTAAAAGACGTAATTTAGAAGGAAATCAAATATAATTTAAGAATATCAATCTCCATTTAAAATGTAATACCAAAAAGTTATTTATAATTCATAAAATTAGTTAATTTTTCTGAAAAGTAACTAATTTCTCAAATCCACATTTTTAAGTAAAACATAACTTGTGAGAAAATACATAATTTAAAGGGAAATCGGTGGTCGGTGAAGGCTCCACGGATTTTGTGAGGAGCCAGAAGTACGAGGTGGCCAATCAGGCTGGTGCAGAAGGGGTGGATCGCTTCGCCCCTACTGCATGTCAGGAGACTAACGACGAAAAAAAGGAAGCAACCAGGCAAGCGCAGCACAAGGTGGATCATTTCTGTGGAGGCTGTGGGGACAAATAGCAGAGAACTATAAGTTGGTGCAACAATCTCTGGATGCCCTGGAATAGAGGATGCTGTCCATAAAAGATGTGGTGAGTAAAGCCAAGAATATGCACATCAAGGTGAAAAACGACCACTTAGCTGCCATGTCATATCTGAGACGAATACTTTAAAGTAGGCTGAAAAACAAAGAGGCTAATGCGGTCTTCCAAAGCGAATTGAAAAAGACGATGAAGCTGCCAGAGGGAGCAGAAGGAAATGCCTCAAAGAAGAGAGTGGCAAGTAGCCCACCTGACGACTCAATAGGGAAGGCAAGAAAACTGAGCATCGGCGAGAACAGAAAAGTTATCATCCGGAAGAAACGACTAAATTCTGCTCCTACAACTACATCCCAGAGGGACAGACAACTGAGTCCGGCGAAGACGGGAAACGGTCTTCAGGAACAGGATGAAACCGACTGGGAGATAGTCAGAAAGCAGAAGAGAAAAGGAAAAAGCAAGAAAGAAAATCCTGTCCCAACAAGAGGCAAGGCGGCACCTGGAAAGGCAACATTGAGGAGAAAACTTCCGAGACCAAAGACAGAAGCGGTTCTCAAAAAAGCGAGCGGGGACAATAAGATGTCCTACGCCAATACGCTAAAGGAGCTGATGAAGACTAAGGCGAGCCCGGACGAAGTCGGATCCAAGGTGGGCAAGATCCACAAGACCAGGGATGGAAACCCGCGCTCATAGAACACTCATAGACATACATTTTTCGGGTAATGACCTCGGTTCGAAGATATAAAAAAGCTATCTCTGTGCCAAATTTCAAGACGATTGGTTGACTTTTACTCCTGTTATCGTC
>UXGD01000606.1:0-52386 GCA_900474315.1 Torymus auratus | reverse complement strand
AATCATGGTGTGACGTTTTTAATTTCAAAATTGGCCAACGGCTCGCCAACCGTTAGTTAACATTTTTAGCAGGGGTATGGTCAAAAATTGTAACTCTTCCTACATATATCATTGGAATTCTTACAAAAGCCTGTTATACGTCAACTCAACTCAAAAACAATGAACATCTTCAAGGCAATAAAGTCACTTGGAATTTTCATAGACGATTGCACCGCCATAATTTACCACCACAAAGTCCATCTGCTCGCCTCAAAACAATCAAAAACTTCATTCATTGACCATAAACCCCCCATAAATCCTCCACCCCTTCTTCCACAAACAAAAAAACAAACTTCCACAACTGTCAAAATACACCCCCTGAAAAAATTTATTTACTGTTAACAAACAGCTCTTGATCATAAATAATCCTCCCGCATAGCATTCTCCACCTAATCCTACCCCCCAACAATATCCCATCTCCCGATACCTCAATTATTTCGTGCCAGCTCCTAAACCCCGGCATTTTTAAACCCGCATCTCCCGAAAAGAAGAGGGGCGGGGAAGAAAAATTCCTCCACGCAAACGTATACACACAGCCAGGAATTTGTCTCGGACGCGCGCGCGCGCGATATTATACGCGCTCTCCTTTCAATTCGCCTTTTGTGAACATGTGGGGGGCGCGCTTGACCACAATAGCGCGCCCGTCGTATTTTTCTCTACTACCACCACCACTACCCCACCTCTTGAATGGCTCTATACTTTTTCTTCCTTCACCCCCCGCGTCGGATCCCTTTTGCCGTGTATATAAGCGCCAGGCGAATCGACTCCCGAGGAGGAAGGTTTTCGAGGGCTTTTAACTTCACCCTCTCTATGTGTGTGTAAGGTAGATATATATCCGATTTCCGTTGCGCGATGCGCGGAAGGGAAATTCCCGGATCATTAGAGGTATATAGCTTCGGGGAATGCCGAAGTTGCCTGGCTGTGCCTGCGGGGATGCGAAAGGGAAATTTATCGATGCGAGTTTGCGTAAATATTTCGAAAAGCGGGGGTTCGATCGGTGAAACAGCTACCGCGGTTGCTCTATTGGGAGGAGAGCTGGTCAATTAACCTGATTTTCATTTTTCGAATAGACTCTCACATATACTCAACTTTCAAAGCGGTTTTGTATTTGATATCCTTTGAGGTCGAGTTCTATTTGCAATTGATGAAGTTTCTAATGATGGGCATAGATTTATTTGCTGCTACACATAGAGCAGTTGAAAATTATAATTCAGCTAAAATATAACTACATGATGATCGTTTATTAAAAAGTGTTCTAAAAATGATGAATTCCAAGAAACAAAATCATTGTTGCTATATACACCTCTATCCCCGCTTACTGTTTTCGAATTCCACGATAACGAACTCCTAACCCAACAGCATCCTTCTGCACCCGAGACCAAGAACCACTTCCTCGAAAAACCTACACCTCGCATCGCTCACTATTCCCACCCCCCATATCAATTGGCAGACACACACACTATCTCCCCTTCGCCGCGGAAATCGATACCCACAATCCTTTACGTTCACTCTTCCGCGCTGAGCGAGATAACACCCCATCCTCCTTCCCAAACAAAGCAGTATACGCAGAGGAGGATCGAAAACGCACGATTTCTTCCAAGACTGATGCCCGGGAGGTAATAAGTCACCCGACGCGGTCGTGTGTAACGACCGAGAAGAAGACGTTAGACGCAACAATAACGAGTTTGAATATCCCGCGCGTATATTATATATAAATCAAGCTTGCGGTTATCAGTCGTCGGTGGGAATAGATTCCCGACCGCGATTTTTCTTCCCGCGTTCGAGGGGAATTTGCGATTGATAATGCGAGAGCCGTATGATAACGAGCTGGGATAAAGTTAACGCGGTTGTGTGTAAGTCGCCTGGGGAATTCGACGGTTCATGTGTGATGTGGGTGTTTTTATCGTTGTTAATTAGGGATTTGGGGCGACGAGGTCAGAGCGGTGACAGTCGATCGATGGAGAGGGGAAATTGGTGAAGAATATGTGGTCGCCGGATGACGCGTATTTAAAACACTAGGGGTTGTGGCCGGTTAATTGATGATAGTGTATTGGATTCTCTGGTGAAATAGGAAAACTTGCTAAAATGCTCGGAAATGAAGAAGAACCGCTAATGCCAAATATAATACACCTTTTAGCAGCACACGATGCAATCATAATTTATACGCAGCCGAAATGCAAAACGCCGCACGCAGCAATCATACTCGAGAGGACATTTTTACGCTTCATACACGGCAGAGCGCCATTTATTCATCCCGCCGACTAAAATATCGACGTACCCGCGTTCGCATTTGACACAACTTTCTGCGGTACCGAGATAAAAGCATAGCCGTGTACGACCGGTGTGGGATCTTTTCACGCGACGTCCGCCGCGCATTCAGACGGAGGGTCGCGGCATAATTAAAAAGACATCCATAAAGGTATATTTATACGTATTATATATATTTCGCGCGGGCACTTTCAATAAACCGCTCTCGTTCTCTTTCACGTTTATTTATCCCATTCATCACGAGTATTATACGTTAAATGGGTATGCGTGTATGGATATATATCCGGTATGATAAACGCGGATGATTTTTCAGATCAATTTGTCGGCCGTGGCGAGAGAGAGAGAGGAAAAGTCGAATATCATTACCGCTATTTATTCATGCGTTTCTCTCTCCGCCGATAAATCATAACAACCCTCCGCGTCCCGATAAACAGACGGATTTTATATTTTTCGCCTTTACCCGGTATAATGAGGCGCGCACTCTGTAACGAATTCGAGCGCGCGCGTCGTATTATACAATATATACGTCGTAAATTGTAATCCAATTTTCCGCGGAATCGATATGCTAGCGCTCGGGCATAAAATATGCGTAAAAAAAATGTTACACCGTGGAGTTTTCATTGTAATTCGAGTGTTGTTTTTGCAAAGTCTATGTACTGAAAATTTTTAATGGAAAAGTTACGTTGCTTTTGACGTACCGGCCGGGTAATATCTACGGCTCTCGATTGCTCATTTCTAGGCGCGAGTGAGCGTCGGTTTTGGTCGGCGGCAGTGCTGGAATTGCGCTTGATTACGTTTATTTGACGGGCGGAAATGTTGCGTGATTTCGTTTGAGGCTCGGCTGGATTTCGATGATGGACGAGGGCCGTTTCGAATTGAAAATATTTCATTTTGGGGCAATGTGGTAGATTTTTAATGAATGTTTCTCTATAGGATAAAAGTAGGCTATACTTTTTATTTGGAAAAGTACACACGGAAGAAAATGCGATCAGGTTTTGACATAAGTTTTGTGTCAAAAACGGAGTTAGTAACACACTTTTCTGTGTAATCAAGATGTCGTTAGTGGGCAAAAAGTACACACAATTTGTACAGTACTTATATAAAGTAAATGAGGTTGTAACACACATTTTGTGTTTTTATCCTACGCACAATTTGTGTAATCGTTTGTTAAACTACACAAAACACACGATTTTCAACCGTGTAAGAATAAATAAAACAGTTGCGAAAAATAGACTGATGGTCGAAAGTTTTTTTGTACCTCGATCTAATGAATTATAATAATTAATTTACTAAAATAATAATTTGTACCGAAGGGAATGAAAATAAATCAGATTTATTCCTAATTAAAAGAACCTTATTAAATTATATGAAATGAGATTATTACCCATCAGATATAACCGATAGTTAATTTGTTCTCAACAAATTTGATTTCAATGAATCGGAAGCGCGTCCTTCAATTAGAGAAAACGAATTTTCCCAATGCAAAAAGGCAAGCGCATAAAATCCAAAACGACCTCTCGCCGCGTTTCATCTAAATTGAAAATCAACCCTCAAAGTACGTCGACGACCAGCTATATATATATATACCGGAGTGCAACTCAAACTGCCACTTTGCCGCTGCGCGTCATCTTCTTCTTCTTCTCCTCCTCGGCGGTGGCAAAACGTTTGCCGACGACTCTCCCCGTTAATTAATTAGAATCCACCGAACGGCAAACATTGCCAGTCGCGATCTTCCTAGAACTACTACCTCCTTGCCCTATTTCCCAGGACCTCGAATTGCTTATTAGTCGTCGGCGCAGGTATCGCTAAATTCGATTGACATTATTTTTTTCCTTTACGGCACACTTTTTAGTTAATTAGTTATAACGAAAGTGCGCGTCGGTGTATATGTGATTGCGACTTTTCGAAAGTGCCCCGCGGCTCTGTTTGTTTTCGTATATAGATCGGAATCAAAAGAACTTTTGAGTCGCGGATAAATGTTTGCTCGCGCGCGCGAGTAAATAACAAGTATTACATAGCGGTGCTCTGTTTTTTCACTTTTTTGTTTTTCCAAAGCTGCGAAACTCAAGCTACGCGAGGTTGCGCGTTGTCAAGCTTTTTTTTCCGTTACAATCCATAACCTAGTAAAACTAATCAAACCTAAAAGCAACTATACATTCTATCGTGCGTTGTTGTCGGCGCTGAAAAAACCTTCCACTAATCGAGGCTCCATCATCCGGCCCACTTTAATTAAAAGCCCTCGCGAAAACTCGCGGCAATTTGCAAAAGCCTCTCCGCAAAAATCACAGCTCTCTGCACGCCTAACGAGGTTATTAAACATCCGTGCGCGCGGCTCTCTTCTTCCCTCTGAGCAGACGCAAATGTATTTACTTTTGAGCCACGAGGAAGACGCCTTTATCTTCCCCGACGCTCGCTCGCGTAGAATCTCATCCATCAAGCCTTTACTCCCCTCACCGCCCCTTCAAAAGCGCCCCGGGCGTTCGCTTGCGCGCACGCGTTCTATTAAGTAGTTTTTGGCGAGAGAGAGAGAGAGAAAGTTTTTTTCCCCCCCGAGCGGAGTGACGTTGATAATAATTAGGAGCTCGCGTGGAATTTCTTCCCCCCGCTTTGTTTACGCTCCGAGTGATAGATTAGGGGGTAGGTGTGCGGGTTTCTCGAGTTGGATTTTGTTTTACCAGTGTGCGGTGGGTGATGGTCTTTTTGCGGGGAGGAAGTGCCAAAGAGGAGAGGCGATGCATCTTGTCACTGTTTAATGAATTTTTCGGTAATGTGTTTGGGGAGCCCGACGAATGCAAAGAGAGCGGCGTTCTGTGGGCGCGGGTGATGTGTGTGTACAGCGAAGTTTATTGATGTGTTTATTCATTGGTGGGGGGAGGATATGGCGTGCGGGAGAAAAAGTGGCGAGCATAAGTTTGAAATGAATGTTTGGTAAACTTTAATATTGGAAGAATATAACAAATATGGGGTGCTCGTGAAAATGGGGTTTAATATGTTTCATATCTAACGGACGAAGAGAATAAACAATTATATGTCTAAATAAGCAACGATAATCTCTTATATTTAAATATATTCATATAAGTATAGGAAAAGTCGTCGAATACTGCATTTGAGTTGACAAAAATTTACTAGCTCAGCATCTAAAACTTTATACGGTGACTAAAAAAATATTAAAATTAAAAATTAGTAGACTCTGATTTATGTACCACCCTACTTTTGGCCACCTCATTTTTCAAAAACTTTGTACTCCACCTCTCAAAAACAAATATTTCCATCCTCCCCTCCTCTACGATTCATAATATACTTCTGATCCCCCTGTCCGCACTCCATTACCGCCTATATAGCATCGCGCAAAAACCTTACCGCGCGGCAACCGTCGAAACGCCATCACCGCAGTGCATCGAGCCACAATGCAGCGAGCGGACGGCTACCCGCCGCAAATTTCGCGCATGAATCTTTCGAGCGCGGCCGGCCGGTGAAGATAATTGCCCGATTCGTGAATGAATGATGCGCGGTTCCTCGAAGCGACCGCGACCTGCGCGTTTTGAGGGTCGATATATAGGGCGACCGTCCAATGGAATTAGGGGTGGAAGAGATGGTGTTTTTCAAAATGTTCATGTGGAATGTTAATGTTGCGAGAAAGAATTAACATTATTTTTGGTTGTTTCGAGATTTATGTGGTTGTGGAATATATTTATGTTTAAGGAACGGTGATTTTTGAGTTTCGGGCTTGTTTTGTTACCATTTATATTGTAAATGTATTTTGTAAGCGCAAATGACTATTCATGAGCGAGTTAAACGTAAACGAATGTTTATTCATGCACTGGATTGCAAATACCGAGGTTACTTGTTTATGTACATTTATATATATGGGGGAAAAGATAAATTCTAAAAATTCTCTTTACAAATGTTCGAAGCTCTGGGTTGTCTTTCTTTTCATCAATTTTAACGTTGCGAAAATTATTACAGTACATTAATTTTCCGATGTAAAGAGTTTTCAAATTCGACTGGAAAATGGCGTTCCAATTTGGCATTACATTTGAACTTCCGAATATTTGACATTGAATAGTTCTGCGTAAAATACGTCCATTAGCAATATTAATTTACCATCGCCGTCGTCCTTTTGAGTTTAATCTCTTTTGAAAAGCTCGCGTATATAGAAAATGTTCGAAATGAAAATTGATAAACCTGCACTTTTTAAAATAAAAACCGCTATTTTCAATTATTCCTGACATCGTTCTCAATGCACACTGCGGATATCTTTTTGGCGAATTAAAATTACTTTATTCCATTCGAATTCAAATTATTCGCCCGAACTAAAACGGAATTTCGACTTTTCTATATAACCTGAAAATTTTACTCTCCAATCGCATACGATATGTGAATTTCATATCGCGGCATCAGATATTGAATCCGACTAAATTTTCAACTCGGATAAATCAAGAGTGACAAAAAAAAAACGTACTCCCGCTGAAATTTAAAAACACTTTTCTCGTTAACGAACATACTCGCAGTCGCCTATTAGTTCGTTCGAATATTATTCGTGTCAGCGAAGCATTTGTAAAAATTCATTTGCTTAAAAAAAAATGTCCCCGCGTTCGAAAGATAAACTCTCTCTCTCTCTCGAGAGTTCCTCTCACAAAAAACCCGATCGCGTTACTTCCCCTCGGCCGACAATTATCCTCCCGATCATCCGCTCTCGAGCTCGACGCGCAATCAGCGCCTGCTTCTTACACCCACTACGACGACCCTAGTCGGGCTAATTGCATTTAAATAATCAGCCCGCGCTCGCACTTCACGCCTGATAATCCCTGCTGATTAATCCAACGTGCGCGCGTGTGTTTTTTTTTTAAACACTCTCGAGAATATCGGTCTCGACCCAATTTTTCTCTCTCTCTCACTTAACGGATGAAAAAAAGAGAGTGAGTTCGTCATTATAATTTAACAAGAAAACTCGTCGTCCCCGCCGCCTTGGGCGCAAAAAACCTCTCGGCCAGATATAATTACGCCGATAATATAGCGATAACGAGGCCCATTCGCGCGCGCGCGCGATATAATTATAATTATAATTGCAGGAGCCCGCCATCCGTGCAATAATAACGCGGGGAGAAGGGATAGAACGTGGCAATTTGCGCCTGCGCTGAAATCTATCGCCGAATTTTCTGAAGCGTGCATTCATTAGGCCATTAGTTAATTATTTCGGCCGCTGCTATATACGCGGCGGCATAATAGAAAATACCGGCGCGTGCGGCTCTATAGCGCGTCATCCGCATTAAGCTTAGGGTCTTCCACGCTCTCTCTCTCTCTCATTATCTTGAGCTATTCATTCATTTTCGCCCCCGTGCAAATTGTAACATTCTCTCTCATTCTAGCGTTCGCTCCCTTGGTTTATTCGTATATACGCGAATACATATTATAATTATAATTATACTCGGCGGAGTGTGCCCTATGCGTGAAATTAAAGAAATTCATTAGGCGCGCGAGAGAATTATATGCCATATCGACGCGATATTAATGTAAACTCCTAGGCATTAACCTGTTGGCGTGTGCATTAACAAAAGGTATAATATAAGGGCGAATATTGGCCGGCATTATCGCGTCAACTCGTCGTTAATAAATCAATGCTGGCTTACGAGCTTAAGCTGCATCCGTCGCTGCTGCGGGTGTACATCTGTGTGTCTGTGTATATACGTCGAAAAGAATGGACGATATTTGCAGGATTATTGCGCCGATCGACGGGGGCCTAATTACGTTAGTTTAATGCGATTACGGTCTTTAAGCTCTCAGGCGGCCCCGATCCTCCCAGAAATCACTTGTGATTTTTAACCTCCACCTCGCGCGATATATATATACACGAATAAGTAAATATACATACCAATAAACGATTATATTTTATGATTGATTTCTTATTATATACATACAAGCTTAGCGTGTTCTTCATATATTATAAACCTTGGATTAAATTTGTACTTTTGTATATCGGTGCATTTCAATGACACACACACACAGCAGCAGGTACACTGCACGCGAGCAATTATTGGCATTTCCATTCAACAATCATTCAACAAGCACATTATTCATATAACACTATTGCCTCGCATCAGGGCAAAAATCGTCGTGTAGAACACGCTGTAACCGTACGCAGCAGCGGTAGCTCGCACTAAATCACGAGCCATTAGCAAATAACACTGACTCCCGGCTACACACAGAGAGCCACACAAATCAATCCCATCTATCCTCCCCCAACGCCAAAAATCCTTCCATACACGCGTCCCCGCGTTTTTCAAAACAATCGTACGCGCGCGCGCCATATATATATGAAACCAGAGCTTCAATGCACTCCGGCCGTTAAGCACAGCAGCAGCAGGCCGTCGGTGAAAGCTCCAATCCCACGTGATTAAACGCGGCGCGCGATATCGCGGAATTACATATATAATTAAATACCCGCATAGATCGATTGATACGTCCTAATCCCGTGGACTAAGCGCTGGCAATTTCTGGCCAGCGCGTCAATCTCACTATAATACGCAACCGAGAGCGGGTCGCCGGATATTTCCCATTTCCCTCTTTGCCGCGCGGTGCCGGCCACCGAGAGGTCAATATAGAGAGAAAGCCCGCGCGCACGTATATATGGGTGTGTAGGTGTATTAGATTGTATAGGTGTGTACGTGTGATAGGGGAGTCTTGGTGTCGTTGTTTTTGCTGTTTACGCGCGGCCGGCTGTTGATAACGCGAGAGCAGAGTGGGTATGTGGTGGTGCGCACGATGAGAATGTTTTGGCGTACGGTCCGGTGTAATTGGATGGGTTGAGTTTTCGAATTGGGCTTGATGGTATAGTGGGAAAGAAATAGTTTGAAAGTTTTGGAGTGGAGATTTGGAATTGGAGGTCAATTATTTAAGATAGAAATAAGTTATTTTAATAAAAAATATATAGGATTTATAGTTTATTTGAATATTTATTCTTTGGAAGCTTTTATCCTTCATTGCCTTTTAAAAAACTCCTAAAAGTAATCCTTGAAAGAAACCGGAAAAATTACAAGTATAGTTACATCGGCTTTGACCATCAACCACGCGATAAAAATGCGGTTTCTGGGTAACATTAAAAAAGAATAACCCCCAAAGCTCGCAGAGCGATATTCGCGTGTGAAGAGCGATACTGTTCCTCGCCACGTATACGTGTCTATTTTTCATTTTCTCTAGTTGAAAGAGTGGTGTGGAGAAAAAAAGTGCGAGGGCGAGATCAATTGATTGACTATTTTTTTCCATTTTCAGGCTTTGAGATCAATCGAGTAATATTAATATACATACATACATTTTTTTTTTACTATTTCCACGTACCACACGACACGTAGAGGTGCGATGACACTTTACACGCGGGGCGCTCGCGGGGGATTCTAACGATGAATTGGTTTGAAAGTTTCATTGGTCGGCGAACATTTTCACCTATCTCACTCCCCTCGTGTCTAGGTTTCTATATGTAAAATCCATTTTTTTCCATTTTCGCAAAAACCCCGGGATATCGTACTTTTATTAAGCCCTGTGCCATGGTTATAGGCGCGGATTGCGTACTCGCGCTGGCTTTGATCACGGCAGCACCGCCCTAGGATTATCCATTCAAGGTGAATGAATGATGTACACACACACGCGTGTCCTTTTTTTATCGAACGAGCCGAATATTCGTTTGAAAGCTGTCGGGGCGACAACAGGTAATGACGGGCAATATGGGAGGGGTATAGAAACGTGCGGTGCTTGCCGGCAGGGGAAAAAAGATGCCTTGGAGCAATATCTGTGTGTGTTTGTGGCGGAACTAGTTGGGAAAAACGAGGGGTGAATTCGATAGACCTCGTTTCGTTGTATTATACAGGGTATATCTAAGAAGGAAAAAAAATGAAGAAGGGCGTGGAGCATAAGTTTCTTTTTCTTCGAGTTGTATTATTTGCTTTTTTTTGCAACTGATCTTTGATGTTATGCAGGACGAAGGCCGAAATAGAGTCTGTTGGTCTTTTTTTTATGTTTTTGATTGATAACCGAGATTTTTTTATGAAAATTGAGTTGGAACTGTATAAAATAGGAATAATCGGATTGAGCTATTGATATTAGAAACTCAATCGACAGTAACTATCTGAATGCTCAAATTCATTGCGATAAGTACAGTCGCTTTATCTCTCAGCCACGAAGTTATTTTTAAATCTATTATTAAGCTAAATATAATACATCACATGTACAAAATAGCTTAAAAATCCCCTAGCTATTGAAAAGCACTCTTTCGACCCTTCAAACTGCTGTCGAAACCAAACGTGCTATTTAAACCTAATTTTAATCGTAGCGAAACTCCATCGCATACACACACACAAGTGCACCGTCGCAAAAGGCCAACCACCTGACCGAGGCCGCACAATGTGTGCGCGCGCGCGCAAAACCCCCTGGCTAATGGCAAACGTCCATCATCGAATCCATTACTTTGATGATTTCGCCATCAAATTTAACTACACTGCATAAATATTAAATTTAAAGCGGGGAATAATTATTTATCTATATATACACACGCACGCGGCTGGCCGGCGAAATTGACGTCAATTTAATTATTGTGACCGCGAACGGTATGAGGGGGAAGGTCGGAGATCGAGTCAGTGCATGGACGGGTTTTACGGTGGCGGTGGTGCTTGATTCTTTGAAGTTTTGAGGGTTAAAGGGATGGGGGGTCGGGAGCAAAGTGTATTATATGAATTATTTTATCGTGTTTAACGGGCTGCGGTCTGTTTGATGGACATGTTAAAGCCGTTTGTGAAGAGACGTTGCAGAGGCTGATTAATTTAGAATTTTCGTTACGTTATATATATTGATGCCAGAATGTTCTTCTTGTGGAATTAGAATTTCAAATTTACGCTATTTGTAAATTAAATAGTTGTAGGAGAGTCTGATGGTTGTTTACGATGAACGCGTGAGGTTAATTATAAACTTTTAACTAGTTGGTTACTTTGACAGTATAAAATTAAAATCAATAACTAGTTTTACGTCCACTCGTGCTAGTTTTTTTATATTATTACACGGAAAAAATAAAACAGTAAAATCAACTGAATTAGTGCAGTAATAATTACATTTTTGCGAAAATGAAAATTTTACTCTTAAAAAATGTAGATTCTACATTTCAAAATGGACTACTGCATTTTAAAATGGAAATTCTACTTTTTAAGAATGGTGATTCTACATTTCAAAATTGGAAATTCTATCGATATTTTAGAAAGTGAAATGAGCTTGCCACTTTATAGTCAAACTAGTAGTATTAAGGTGGCTTGAGTGGTCTAGTAGACTTAAAGCTATGAAAGTTTTTACAAAAATTTATTTACACATTCCAATCTGAAAACTGATATGACAGGAAAAAGGGTTCTTAAAATAATGAAAAAAATTTAGTTAGAAAATTTCCAATATTTCAAAAGTAGATTTTTTCCACTCAAAACCAATTTTTTTGGGCAACAAATTACTGTGCCAAATATCAGGACGATTTGATAATTTTTACTCTTGTTATCGCGCGACATCAAAAAAGCATATTTATTCTAAAATAATTTTTTTCTAAAAAACAAATGAAAAGTGAAGTTATACTTTTCGTTTAGTATTTATTGTGTTATTCACTATATTATCTGTTTTAGATCGAAGACATGAGAAAATATGTGAAAAGTCAATTCTACAAATCGCTTTCCAATTCCAAAAACTATCAGATTTTAAACCCACCAAAGAAAGAAACCAAAACAACGCCCACCAAAAACAGCCCGCGAACTTCAAAGAAGAAATAGCCCGGCGCCGGGCCAACTAATGGACATCCGGCATTTCGAGCATTCGCCGAAGCGACCGGAAGACACGCGAAGTCCGCGCGAACGAATGGGGTTCGCTCGAAAAGTGCGCCAGCGGTCCGATGGAGAGCTTCCGAAAGAGTTGCGTGTGAGACTCCGGAATTCGGAATTTTAAGGTGCTCACCCCTCGGTGAGCAAGGCTACTTTGAAACCTAAGTGCTTTGAAATATATGTGGTAGGTAATTATTTTCGAGCGCGCTGGTTGGTATATTGTTGCGAGTGTTTTCAGGTTATTCTGAAAGAGATGCAGTGTATTTTTTACAATGCAGAATACTTGGAGAAATAATAAAGACAAGTACTTTTTCATATTTTGCAGAAAAACATTTTCTAATACACAACCGATCACCATTTACACGGCGCGGCGCATTAATTCGCAAATTACCATTACGGCAACTCATAAACGTCGATCAGCCTCCTAAGCACCTCCACTTGCTCTATTCACCGAGTGAAATACATCGAAAAAAAGTGAGAAATTGAGAGGAGAGAGAGAAATATCCCACTATACGCGCGCAAGGAGCGGGAAATGCCGATGGTATAACGAGCTCGCGTGGTTACATTACGCGCACCCGCGCGCAGCATTATTGATGCGTAATTCCATTATATTTCTCGACGAATGCGCGAGCGCGAATTCCACCGGGACTCTCCGGCGAGTATGAAAAGCACGCGAGAGTAGTTTTGAAAAAAAAAAAAAAAAAAACGAGAGAGCGATAAATCAATCACTTGCGCGGTTATATACGCGCTGGCAGCATTATTGCGCCGCGTGCGATTGTCGATTATGAGGGTCTCGCGCGCGGTGAATTGGGATTTTTTTTCACTCTAGCTGGCGGTTTATTTTTTCCTCTTTCTCTCGTTTTTTTTTTAAAGAGATCGTTCCGGTTTTCGCGCAGGCACTCGTACGGTTTTTTTTCCATTCGCGTGCCGTTAATTGAACGCGCAGACTCTCGAACGCGGTAAGATAAAAGTTTCTGCCATGAGAGGAGTAATGCGATCGTTCTATTAGTCATTTTACCGGGGAGTTTTAAGGCTTGCTGTAAAGCGGTTTTGATTGGCTGGTTTATCGGAATTCATTTTGTTTATTCTTAGCGTTACGCGGTGCGCGGGGAAAGCTGTTTCGTTGGAAAATCATTTCCGTGTATTTGTCATAGGAAAAAAGTGCGTGAAATGAGATTACATTTGAAAATGTTTCTTTGAGCTTTTTGGTCGTTGAAAAAGATTTAATTTCAAAAATTATTGAGCGTTAATACCGCAAGCGGTAAAAAGGTATGGAATTAAAAAAATATAAATGAATAAATGTATACATTAAAATCTCGTCAGCGAAAATATTTCGTTAATCATATCAAAACATTGAATTTCCGCAAAAAGTCCATAAAAAACACACGCAATATCAAACCGTTTTTTTCTGGAAAGAAAAAACGAAAAACATTCGCCTGTTCTATATTAATTCCAATTAGCATTCCGTCATTTTCGGCTTGAAAAAACATCCCCGCACTCAAAAGAAAAAAAAACCGCCAAAACCCTACCTTGCATCGACCTATCGCCGCGTAAATTTTACTTCCTTCGCAGCCGCTATGAACGACGTGCAGTAAACCTCTCGCGAATGTACACCAGCGAATCTCCCTCATCGATATATCGCCGAATATTTAAGCGTAATACACACGTGTGTAAACGGAAAAACCTGCCTCGCCGGACTGTATAACCGAATTTTATACGGCGCTCGCACTCGAAACGATCGAGAGCGCGCGAAAAAAGGGTCATTTGTCCACTTTATTACGCGGCGCGCTTAAAGCGTTTACGCGACTGCTTCGTTATTTATTTCGCGGAATTACGCCGGTGGGAGAGAGAGAGCAGCAAGAGGCGCGCTTTTTATTTATTAACGAAATGAAGATGCGAGATAGAGAGAGCAACGTATATAATAACGGAAATGGACCGAGTTTTTTTTTCGCAATTACGCGGAAATAGTAATGCGTAGGGAATGAGCGAGGAAGAGAGAGAGAGCTTTTTAAGCTGTAAAGATGGAGCGTCGTGAGGTGAGTAAAAATTTGTAATACTTTTAGCAAAAGTAAATGCAGCCTTTTAAGGAGGGTAATTTTTTTCTACAAGCGCGTCGTTTTAAAAAAGTATACTGTTGCGACTTAGTTTACTTGCGATGACTTAAATAACTCTCAGATTTTACATTCGAGAAGCTGATTCGCTTTACAGCGAATTAAAAGTTTTCTACAATATTCTGGAAAATAGGAAAAAGTAGTTTAACGTAAATAGAGATATCGTATTTACCGTAGCATGGAAAGTAATATAACGAGAATTATAGACGAACCTACTTCTAAGAATTTCTGCGTATTCAGATAGGCAAAAATGCTGCAAATAAAATATATTGATGCGCGCAGGAATTTCCAATTTGTGGTTGTATTGAAATAGTCTTTTTATGGCTTCCCGAGATATAACCCCAAGTAAACATCACGGTTTAAAGATTTCCGATATCCGTATAGAACTGTGAAAACGTTCGAATTTGCATTATTTCAATATTCGAATTTTAATCGTCAAAACAATATGCAAGTTACAGGATTGAAAATACGCGATAGCCATGGTTCTCCTGATGGAAATCTGTCCATGCATAAGTGATAGGTGCGGTCTAAAAAATAACTAGAAAAATAAAAACTATCGAATTTATTATATATTCATATTACGATCGGATATTGTTTCAACCTATTTATATTCATTTTGCTAATTATCATTTATTACTTTATAACCCAAAAATAATGGGAAAAAGGTGATACTCAATAATTTGAAATCGCACCACCAAATTTCGCAAACCCTATTACCCCACAAAAAATAAAACCATTCACCTTCCTCAACAAAATCCTCAACTCATCCCATCATACCACCTAATACCCGAGAATATTGACCGTCAAAGCCGTCCGTCAAAGGCTGACCGACGACATTCGCCCGCTCAAAGCGGCGGGTCCCCGCGTTAACATTCGCCAACACTGTATACAGCAGCTTGATCAGCAACGTGCCATTTTTCCATCGACTTTCGCAAACCAGCGGCCGCAAGAAAAACGTTGTTACTTCGCACGCTCGCGCCTGTGTTTTTCCAGTCTCATTATGCGCGAGTGGTGTGTTGATTTTTCGATTACACAGCCGGATGGATTGGCAATGCCGGCCGGAGAGTATAATAATATAATGAAATGCACTTCGCAGGCTATGGTATTATGCATCGCGGTGGATTGGATTTTTCGATCAGCAGGAGTAGATGTGCGATTGCGATGGAGCGTTACGCTGACGTGCGGCATTAACTTTTAATTGCGTTTGTTAATTAGCGCCATTGTTTCGCCCGACTTTATTTTTTCATATGTGTGCGTGTGTGTGTATTCGCTCTGGGGTTTTATAAAGTTTTGAAAAACGTCGATTTCCGAAAGGTCCGTTGCACAATACTCCCGTATTTTATGGCGTTTTAATAATATTAATATTCACGGCGTGCCTTTTATAAACATCCGCGTAATTCATTTTATTTTTCAAAATCCTTTATGCGCAAAGGTGGGTTAAATTCATTTTACCGACTCGGTTTACGTTCGAATTGAAATTTCCGATTATAAAAATATTTAACGTGCAAGCACAAAAGTATTCCCTCATTGAGCCGTACTTCACGAGCATTTAACCGAACGGATATGAAAATTTATTTCCACAGCGAACAATCGCGGTATGAAAATATTTGCCCGAAACGTGTACGCCCGATTAGACGAACCAAGTATAACCAATTATTCGCGTTTAGCCCAGCAGCACCAGGAACCCTTATATATATACCTACCTACATGTATAATTCATCGCACGCCCTTCGCGCATCTCGCAGAATCCAAAACTCGAGCGGAAAAGCGCCGGGAGAAAATTCAACGAGGCAAAGAGCATCGCGTAGTGCGCGCGCTTTCTCTCTCTCGAAATCTGCTTATTCCAGCTAAAGAGAACGGGAATAACAACGTCCCGAGGGCGAGCAGCGGTAGCAGCTGAAATTCCAGAGGGTCGAGAGAACCCGGTGGAGTGAAAACGCGCGTGTATAGGCCGCGGGGCCAGAAGAAGTAGTAGTAGAAGAACGGAGGGAGGGATAGAGGGAAAAAGTTAGTTAAGGGTGGGGTGAGAACGAAACGAGGTTGTTTGTAATTAAAAATAGTGCGCCGTGCGGATGTAAGACGCGGTGCGAATGCGCGCGCGTGTAAGGGGTGAAAGAGGTGAGTGCGCGTTGTTTCGGATTAAATGTGGAGCGTGCGAGAAAGAGAGAAAAAGAAAGAGAGTGAGCTTTGTGTTATTCCAGGAGAGTTTTCGCGGCGTTTTTGAAATTCAATTTTTCCACGGATATAATTGAAAGTGTGACGGTGGAGTTGCTCTTTCTGCGATTCTAGTAGTAATTTGTTTTTAAAATGGACGTTTTCAGCTTTTTTTTGGTGCTTTTTTGTTGTTGTTAAAGTTTGTAGAAGTAATCGAATACAAACGAGTGTAATTTCATACGTTCTGGTGTAATTAGACTATATCAAATGCGAAGTATTCTCCATACTCTTTCGTAAAACCATTTTCCCCACCACTCCAAAGCTATTTCCAGAAAGAACCGTCCAACTTATCGACGACATCAGCGCAAACGCAGCCACAGGAGCGAACTCTGTACCGAGCAACTGCATTACCGCACGGAGAGTATAGGCAACCACCCACACGAGGGAGAGAGAAAGTGAGTTCAGCAGGTTCTCTCTACAACGGAAAAGCTATGACCCGCAAATTTCATTAACGCCCACCGCATATACGCCGGAACGCGCGCCGTTGTTCATAACTCAGCGGCGGCGTCCGAGCAAAACATCTGCTGCTGTTATGCGTAGGTAAAAAAGTTTCGCGAGTATATAGGTTTTTGGAAGTTCGGGAGATGGAGAAATTTGGGTTACGATGGTGCGATATAAAAATGTATAATGGCTGGTATTGGCAGGACATGAATACACGTTAAAATGCATTTGTTTTTGTACATTATTTGGTATTTTTAATTATAAAAGTTTCTTTTGTTTAGTAGAAAACAGGTAAAGCTTTGATTAGGAGGAACGGATAGCCTGTGGTTTTTTTTTGTATGCAGATTTTGTAAAATCTATTGATTTGAAACTAACTTCTAACCAAACATTCACCGCGCTACACCACTTATCGTACAGTTGAGGTGTGCAACTGGGTCAATTATTTTTGTTTACGTTCGTTAGTGGCATTATTAGTCGACAATATTGATGGATTCGACTTTGTCTGTATTGATTACCATTAAGATTTGCTATATGGTCTAGATTAATTTAGAATTTTTAATTCAGCGCTTAGAATTAGTCGGTGTCGATAGTCAATTATATTAAAGAGATTAAAATGAAAACATTTGATTTTATCAATCTTGACGCGTGAAGAATCAGATATTCAGAAAGAGGTTAAAATTAAAATCTCTTTATTGTAATACTCAATACAAGTGATATTCATCTGACGTTATAATATAATAAACCATTTCAATGCCCGGACATATCAACTTCAATTAATTTTCCGAACAGTTTAATACAAATACTTCAAACGTTACATATAACGTAACATTTCCAACTTTATAATTAAATAGCAATAAAATTACTAAAAAGAGAACTTTACTTCTTAAAAAAAAAAAAAAAAAGAAAACTTGGACATCCCTCGTAATTTGGCAGAATTTTAAAACTACGAAACTTCAAAGACCCCGCACACCTACGCGCATATATACAACTTCAAAGAAGCAAAGAACCGTCCGCGAAAAAGACACTTCAACCGCAGCGTCTCGACTCTCTCTATCTTCTCTCACTCGCGAGTCGTGAACAAGAAACGGCGCCGAAAACTTTGCCGAAACGAGGCACGAAAAACGCGCGCGAGCGCGTGGAGCCATCGACAACTACGCGCGTTTAACGACTGCGAACTTCAGTCCTAAAAAATCCCCCCCGCGCACTTGTGATGACTCGGCGTGAAATAAGAGAGAGAGAGAGAGAGAGGGGGGAAGAGAATGTGGTTAACGTCTGCCGTTAAGACTTTCTCTCTGCAGCGTAAGCGCGAACGATGAAAAGTGTATCGATCCTGCCGGATTCTTCTTTTTTCTCTCGCTTTTATAGTCGGACTTTTTCGTTTTGTAAAAAAGGGTATAACGTACACGCATGCGCGGAAAATTGATACTTTTTTGCGCAGTACTGGTGGTGGTCGGTGATATGCAGCTTTTCGGGGAATTTTAATATGTATATTTTTTCGCAGCCGAGTTTCGAGTGACGTGTAATGCGAGAGAGTGACGATGAGTATAGGTGCGGGATGTGTGTTATTATCGGATATCCGAATTTCGCGAAATAAAGATTTTTCACAGATAGGAGGCGCCGGATGGACGATGATAAAAAATATTTCACGGAACTGTTGTGTATCGATGGTTGTAACGTTATCAATATTATATATTTTTTTAATTTTCGATTTTTGCTGATTAATTTGTTATAAATAATCAGCAAAAAACTAGATAAAGGTAAAAAAAAATAACGTACTGAAATTATTAACAGGCCCCCGAAATTCCGAAAATATAGAAAAAAATTGTCAAAAGCTCTTTCGATGTGAAAATAAAATCGCGTCCCCGTAAAAACTTGTTAAAATTCTTAAAAAAAAGAGAGAGAAAAAAACAGAGCAGAGGCAAACGCGAGCCTTCAACTGTACATAAAACCTGTACGTACAAACTCATCGAATGGCATTTCTCACTCACCCTCATGGTCGCCGCCGCATCCAGCGAAAAATTCTTTTCTTGTCCGAAGACAATAATTCCACGGCCCTAAAAATCACGGGCACTTCAAAAATCCGCTGCCACCATCGCCGAAACTATCGCACTGCACAGTACGCGGCCCTAAAAAACCTTTTACCCCGTACACAAACATCCAGGCGCGCGCGAACGCTGCGTCCGAAAAATCCGGCCGTCAGAACCGTAAAAATTACTCTCTCTCCGTTTCGCAATGACATCTGAAACGACGGCGAGGAAAAAAGGCGACCGGAGTGTAATGTTTACGGCGGTGTACATGGATCTCAAATTTGCGCGAAAGGGAGGAACGAGCTTTTAGCGCAAACATCGATGTAAAGTACTTTCCACGTCGCGCGTCTGTGACAAAAAGATGTCTATAGGGAGTCGGGGAGAATATGTTTTCAACAAATTGACGAAAAAAGGGGTAGCGTTTATTTCGCTGGGACAAAAGGAGGCGCGATACTGTAGGATGCGTGGGCGAAAAATCGGGATGATGGGGATGTGTAGATGTATTGTCGGGCTTTTATTACGTTTGAAATATCGCGTGACGTTTCGCTGATTCGCCCCGTTCTTTAGCGCTGCCGCTATGCCTTTTATTCGATAATGCAATATTATTCGTACGTATAGGGTTGAATAACCAGGCTCAGGGGAGACAAACACGGCGTAAAATTCGATAATGACTGCGCACTTTTGTCAGTTTACCCTCTTTAATTAAAAATTTAAATCGAATAATTTTCTAATTATTTCAGGCGTAATAAGAAAGAGGGACTAAATCACAGTGAAAACCTCAACTCTTTCAGTTTGCGTGCTTTACGGTGTGGAAAAGTGCCGCGTAACAGAGCCGCGGGATGAATGATTCGCCCGCTCTTCCCCCGACATTTTTTTGTTGCCAGTCATTCGTTCTCCCGTGGGTAAATAAACGGCGAGCTCTAACGAACGCAAATTGCTTATTTTTCGAAAGTTACACTCGCGGCAGTTATAAAATCGGAGTGAGAGCGATTCCAGCGCGAGATTTACGACAATCATTCCATCGTTTTTTTTGTCCCCCCCAACGGTGAGCGTTCCTTGGATATAATCCCGTCCGAATCGAGTAATAATTCTTTCGTCGCGAGTCAGAGGGAAAACGGTAATTCAGTCGAATATCGAACGGTAATTTACTGCGCATGACGGATTGGCGCTCGAGCACAGCCGCCGTTTTCAACTAGAAAGGAATAAATTTCCATTGTTTCGGATTAAAAGGGCAATATTTTATAGCGCGGCGTATAGTCCGGAAAGAGTGCTATGCGGAATATTGAATAACTGCGAGCTGTGCGTGCCGCGCGTGCGAGTGTGGCTGAGTGTGTATATGACGAAATGTAATTTTTGTCGAGTGTCTGTCGATCGAATTATATTCGGCTCTAGCGGCTGTCGCGATGGAATAATCTTTGGATTCGCCAAGGATAGCATAGTGGAGGATTATTTAACGCAATAAGATAAAAAGGTTGCGTTGAATAATTTTTTATCTTGTGTTCTCTACTTTTTCAGAAGTGTAAAAAGGGTACAGCTACTCATAATCTCTGGTAGAAAATTAAGTATATTTAAGCAAAAATAATATAATTTATCTAACAGTTCTACTATTACTTAAAAAACATATTTTATGAAGTGTAAATGCAATAATTTATTTCGGATTGGTGCGTAATTATGAAATACAAGAAATGTTCGTTTCTAGCCATAAAGTTACCTGAAAAATAGGTAAACTTATGGTTAATTAATATTTCTACCAGGGAATTGTTCTCAATACTAAAATAAAATGTTTGCCACTGTAAAAAGAATCAACACATCATCTGAACTACTTCCAAACACCAAAACATTAAAGAAACCATATTTCGAATACCCAGATTTATCGCCACAATCACCTTCCAAAAAAAAAGAACCGACCACTTAAAAAAAAAAAAAAAAAAAAATGCCCTCGCCGTATCCTCCCTCACCACCTATGGAAAACCCATCCTCGGCCGGTCTCGGCGGTCCTAAATCCGCTATTTTCGCGTTCGACACTATCGGTTAAGGATGACGCGCACGCGCGCATATTGCGAATTCGCGCGGGGAGCAGCAGCAGCACAGAGCGGAATGAAAAAACATTGCCCTCTCAGGGAAAACGATCGCGTTAGGAGAGAGCAGCGGCGCCAGCAGCCGAGCACTCTTCGACCTTTTTATTATTCATGAAACGAGGGGGGCGGCGGCGGTGGCCGTTCCGCGCACGACATACACACACACACCACGAGAGCAGCTGCGGAAAGAAGCTTTCGCGTCGCCTCTAAGCGCCGTCGTGCCGCTCTTTTCCTACCGCCGTTGTTATACGCCCGGGATGGTAGCTTTTTCAGGGCTGTTGTTGGTCTCGTTTCTTTTCGGAGAGTGAGAGGCTTTTGGTGGTTTAATTTTTTTGAGGTCGGCGGTGGTCGGGTGATTAGCGGCGGTCGGATCGAGGTGTAAGGAGTGACGATGGTAATTTTGGATCGCAGTGTAGTTGCTTAAGGTTATAGAGAGTGGATTTGAAATAAGTATTTTGCTTCTCTGAATGCATGTATGAGAAATCCAATAAATTAATATTGTTTGTTGAATATGTTAATTTTATCAAATATGTAATTTAATTAGGCATTATTTTCTTCTAGTAAACGTTCATAAAACGTGAACCTACAGTCAAGTTACTTAAATTTTAAAGTGTTAAGAAGATTTCAAAATTCTCCTACAACTGACAATTTTACTAAACGAGAGATGTCTAAATCAAAGTGCGCAAGAGCGCTCGACCGTGCGATGATATACATTAAAATTACTATTTCTTCAAACCCTAATCATTTTAACCATCGCAACTGCATTTATATTTCCATTCCACAACTATATTTAAAACACTCCGCACCCATTTATAACTAACCACCGCCGAGCACGTGCACCTCGTCCTCTCCCTTTTCTATTCCAACTGTCAATCAATCGAGCGCCACACCGCGACGACAGAACAAAAAAGCTCCACATCTCTCTTTCGCCACACAGAGGGAATACATTATGCATTGTCGCGCGAGCGCGTACCTATATCCCGCTTCTGTCGCGGTTGTTAATAATTCCCGAGCTCGCGGCGCGAATTAAAATTCACAAAGACGAAAATATCGCGCCGCGTCCCTTTTTCCGTCCTCTCGAAGCGTACGGCTATTATTAAAGCGGTCGCGGATCAGCGGCTCGTCGATGGCGCTGGGCGAATACTGCATCTTTTCTTTTTAAGTGGACAGTGGAAGAGACACTTTTATATTATTGCTATCAAGAGATAATGTACGGTATTGGGTCAAACAGTGCAAATGTTCAGGTCAATCGATAACTCCATTCATTGTGTACTCGAGAACGTTGCAATCAAATTTTTTCTCGCATCACCGGTCAACACCTTATTTTTGTCATGGCTCACTCGCCTCGAATTCACTGGATTTCTGAAAAAATTCTACCTGTTCCGGGATGAAAATCTCACTTTTTCGGTGACAGCTTCCAGTTTCCATTTCGCGCGCCAATCCAATCACATTCCTAACCTCGGGCAACCATCTGCAAACGCATTCCTCGACGCCGGACAAACGCGCGAAGAATTAAAGCCGACGGGGGGAGGACCGCTGTAGCAATCGCTTTAAAAGGGCCGTTGGTTCGCCGCGTTCCTTTCTTATTGCCGTTTGCATAGGCGTGTGTGAATAAATGCGCGATTCTTTTAATAAGTCGGAACAGCCGTCGATATTATTGGAATAATGTTTGTGACAAACATGTGTTTGCTTACTAATGAAATGTCATTTCACCGGATAGCTGCAAAAAGTGGTGTTGATTATATTAGCGTGTAAAGGCGGGACAGGATGTTTCAGTCGAATTAAACGTGGATGCTTGCATCAGGACTTTGTCTCGATGCGCTTATGAATATAAGTTATTTATAACGCGCGTATCGAGTAAACATCAACGGTTACGATTTTAATTCGCAATCGACACGACACCAGTGAATTAAGCAACACCGTGTATTGCATTTATATATGCTCAGTTCAGTGACATGCGCGCGAGGCGAGTAAATATACAGATCGAGGAGCGAATAAACAAAGGCGGACGTGATTTTTCTTCGACGTGTGCAGTGCGCGAAATTTTGCGCGCACGTGTGCAGCAAGTGTACAAAGAAACAAATTCGGAGGGGCTTTGTGTATTGGCGATCGACCGTCTCTATATTTGCGTTTGACTGCAACAAATATGCGATAGAAAATCAATAAATGAAAAAGCGTGTATTTGTACGGATGGATGTGTTCCTTTTTGGGAATGATAAAACGCTCGTCGCGCGACATCTGCCGTGTCGGTTCGGCGAATTTCGATCGCATTAAGTTTGTCGTGTCGCTTTTGCGAGATTGTTATGTGCAAACGTGAAGTAGTTATAAGATTCTTTCCTAGAAATGGAAATTCGAAGGATTTCGATGCTGAGAAACGCGAGTAAGGTTGTAAAAATTCATTCTTTATTACAAACTCTATAGAAGTTATAAACTTCCTTCACAAAACCCTTATAAAAAACACCAATTTTTCCCTAATTTTCTAACCAACTCGACAAACTACCTAAAAAAACTCAAAAAAATGGCTTCAAACACACGACCTTCGCCAGGAAACTTTTTCAAACCATTTCCATAAAACACCTCCTAAATACCGGACGCATCGCTCACCGCACGCTCTCGCAAAAAAAAATCCACACGCGCAACAGTCGCTCTTTCCCGCTGTGTTTAATATTTACGATCGCGCTTCCTCTACGGCGTATGTGTGGGTTCGCGCACGCGCAACGGCATAATCGCCCGCGAAACTGCCTTTGCCGTCGAGGACGGAAGCCCGCACGATGAGGTTTTACCCCGGCCGCGTGGGCACAAAGCCTGCTTTGCTGCTGCTGAGGAAATATGTGGGGTCGAACAAAACGGGGATACGTGTGAGAGGATAGAGGAGAATGATGCGTTGGAGAAATATCGTGTGGAACAAGGTTTTTGGGGTTGGTAATGTTTTGGTGATGGTTTGATTAGGGCACATATCCGTATTTTTTACGTCTTGTAAGAATTTTAATCCTAATAAAAAAAAAGTAGTTTTCAACCTTTAAAAACCGTATAGCCAGAATATGATTCGATATTATGCAAAAGTTACTAAGAATATAATTTTTTTTTTAATCATATTTGCTTCAACAGCATTACCAATAAAGACACTACCTCATACATTTAATTAAAAACTTTTCAATGATATCTAATTTATGCAAGCGAGAGTTCCGCTTACCTGAAACCCCTGATTACCTAAATCTAATTTCTTCATGATGTAAATACGAAAACAAATACACCACTACTCAGCAGCCCCAATAAATTAACCCACTCCTACTCATAGTTTCTCACCATACCCCGCTTAAGAAAGTAGCCGCGTACCGCTGTTTACCCCTCCGACACAATCTTGACCCGCACCACCTCCTCTTTCACGAGTTTTCACCCTTTGGCAAAAGGCTTCGCCTCGTTAACGCTCAACGCGCGTACGCGCGAACGTGTTGCCGCTTCGTGTTTCCTTTAGTTATCGGTTCGCCCGTCCTGCTCCTATTTTTACGTCCGAGACCGGGAGTTTTCTCTTGCCTTTGCTGGACTGGGGTAACTATGGGTGTGGGTGGGTGTTTGGCAACAGTGTCTGTTGGGGCAGTAGTATTTTTCTTTTTTTTTTTGCTGTTAGTGGGGGAGTTTAGTAAGATGACGCTAACGCAAAGTTGGGGTGATTAGTTAATGGATTTTTCGACTTACGATACCGCTGGTTTTGAATTAGGTAGGTGGTTATTGGGCTTACCTGGAACAGAAAAAGAATGGTACGTTAATATACGTTTATGCATGAAAGAATAATTTCAAGAAATATAAAATTTTGGTCATCGGGAATATTTAATAATCTTTTGAATTGGAACAAAAGTCCGCTGCTCTAGCACTGATACAACATCTACACTTTTTCCAATGTTTCATGCAGTTTTCTTGCATTATTCTTTATTGAAAGTATTATATTTTCATCAAATCCAAAACGCTTGCTACATTGGCCAACAAGACTATACCAACTCCCGACTGTTCCTTTCAACGTGTTTTAGTTCCTCTGTTTTGACTACAAATCAACAAACATTAATCCCAGCATAAAAAAGCGCCTCAACAAAGGCACAATCAACACACTCGCCCTATATATCCTCTGTAACGAATTCCCTTCGTCCCGCTTCGTCCCCTGGAAAATTGCGCTCACCCTTACACATAGACACACACACACACGTACATGCGCAAGATCAATATCTTTTCAGCAGCACCGCTGCCACCACCGGCGTGGCACACAGGTCGCGTATAATACACGCTAGATAACTCGATTAAAGCGAGCCTCACACGCGTGCGTACATGTACATACACACACACAGACATACACGTCTAAGCCGTGCACCACCGGTCGAGTTGTCAATTTCGACGCCAAGTTTTAATCGCTTTTATATTTGTTTTATCCCTCTGCGATGCCCCTTTTTCTTTTTCTCGCGGGAACTGCCGCGCGCGCGCGCTCTATATGTAATACGTGTGTGGAGCTCGACTTGGTAATTAAATTTAAGTTCGCTCGCGTACGTATATAGCACAGGTGGAAGAAGAAAGTTTTGAAAAGGGAGGAAACGCGTGTATGTACGTATGAATACACTTGGGTGATTTTTTTAAACCCAGGTGGTGCTGCTCGGCTTCTATATACCCGACTTTGCAAAATTGGATTAATCATTTCTGAAAACCGCCGATACATCTTTATCCTTCTTAAAAAAAAAAAAAAAACAACGACAGAATAACTATACCCCACGAGTTCCACGAAACAATCCCATTACGGGCTATTTTCTGCCCCTCCTTCCGCGCGAAAAAGACACATATACCCGCACTGCCGCAAAAATGAAAACTTGGCGACACGTGCGCGTCCCGCATACACACGCACGCACGCGTACATACACTCGGTGCCACGAGCCGCACGTCTAAATGCTGTTATCTCCGGCAAAGTGCACGATAACGCTGTTACCCGGTTGCCCCCTCCACTCCTCTATACCAACGCCGCACAAACACAGGTCGGAGAAAGTCGACCTTTCGCGAGAGCGCGAAAGTGGTTGCGGGCATAGTATATACACGCGCGTATGTGACAAAACGCCCGAGGCTCTGTATATAGATGTGTGCACGTGTATTTGGGGGTGTATTTATTTGTAGATACGTACTGTGTGTTTATCCGTACGTGCCTTTGTGTATCCGTACCTCTCTCTCCTCTCTCTGTAGTGTCTGTGTGTGTGTTATGGAGAGGGACCGCGATTTCGCCGGGGGCGGCTTTGGCCGGGGATTACCGCGCGGACAAGACGAGAGGAAAAAGAGAGAGACAGAGAGATCTTGGGTGGCTAGTAGGTGGGTATCATAGGATTTACCTGAGGGCAGCAGCTACAGGCGCCCCCTCACCTCGAGGTTTTTCGAGTGGACTCAATTCTATAACGCTCAGTGTGTGTCTGTGTGTGCCTTCCTCGATCTACTTGTTTCTTTTTTCGTCCCCAGACCCCGCCCGTAATCCCCGGGATGACGGATCCGGCGCGACGATTTTTGATACACGCGCGCAGCAACGGAGAAGTGAGTTAAGTGGCCAACCGTCCCGGAGAAACAGAGATTGCATGGGAATTTTCGAACCGTAGATTCTCTCTCTCCTTTTTTCTCGTACAACCCGAGAGTTGCCGCATTGAGACTACTCGAAGTTGAAATTGAGTTTCGGTATAGCCTAGAAACTTTTGACCCAGAATAATGTTATTATTATTACTATTATACTCGAAACGAAAATCCATTTTATCTCCGATAAATTAAACGCAACGTATAGTAATTGAAAGCCCCCCGAAAACGTGTAATAAAACACGTATTCCGCGTCTCGAAATCCCCATAACCGGCCATATTCCAGGACCGCATAAACAGATGTTCGCGGCTTTAGGAACTCCCCTTCGCTCGGAAAAACACTTGCGGCGCCGGCTATATCTAATTCGGCGGCGCGGCGCTTCTTTGGGGATCGATCCGGGCCATTCGTATGGTAATGCAAGCAACTATATACCGGACCCTCGCTTCTGAGACAGGGAATATCACGAGTGGGAATCCATTAAAGTGTGAATTATCGAGGGTTGCCGAAAGTTTTCAGGACGCGGAGATTTCCAAACGGAGGAGAGAGAGAGAGAGAGGGATAGGGACATTTATTTTTTTTAATGGATTTTACGAGCTGGTTAGCCAGTCGACCGGGAAAGCCGTTTTTTTTTCTACCCTCTTCGTGGCGGGAAGGATATCTGCATCCTTTGGTGGCGGGGGAGAAATTATTGCCTGGACGCGCGGTGAATGAGCGAAATTTGAGATCCGCGTAAATTGCGTCCGTGGGGTGAAACAGTATAGAATTGGTAAATATAGTTTCATCATTACCTTGTTTGTATTTTCCTTAAGTTTCGCACAACACGTATACAGGTTGTTGTTGTTGTTTTGTACCTGACGCATCACAT
Organism: Torymus auratus; assembly: GCA_900474315.1. Taxonomy (NCBI): domain Eukaryota; kingdom Metazoa; phylum Arthropoda; class Insecta; order Hymenoptera; family Torymidae; genus Torymus; species Torymus auratus. The sequence goes on along the minus strand of UXGD01000606.1, from coordinate 24,923 downwards.
CACGCGCTTTATCATTCTGTCCCATCGCTCAGTCTATACAAACGCCGACGCGCGCGCGTAGAGGAGTCGAGAAAATGTATGTTAAGACCGGATTATTTTTTTATCGATCGCGACGGTGAGGCGCGCTCACAGCATAGTCGATATATAGACGCGGGGATATATATTTTTAAAAGTAAGTCAGCCAGTCTCTCTCTCTCTCTTTCGCTAAAGTTATATGATGCATCGCCACCGTGCTACTTTCCCGCCATTGCGTTTCCATTCAATTTTTGAAATATTAAACTATTGAGAAAAATGACAATGCAAGGGGTGTAGGCTAGCTGCTGCTACTGGCCCCGTTGTTGCATTTAACGTGTCAGCAGTCAATAACATGCAGCGACGCTCGAGGGGGTAATTTATGGAATGGCTGTCGTGAAAAATTGATGAAAATTTTCTGCTTCGTCTTCTTCTTCTTCCTGCGCTGCTGTCTCCTCCTCCTCGGATTATTGTTTTATTTTTGTGAGTTAGTAAAGCGGATTCGGGTCACTCTCGAGTATATAAATATATAAGTTGTAATTCATTGAAAATAATATAGATTTAATAGCCATTATACAGATTAGCGTCCGTGCAACCACGAGAAAATCTCATTCTCATTTGCCGCATTTATACTAAAACACTTATATCTTTAGAAACGTGTACACAGAATCAATACCAACTCTTCCACAACCGTACTATCCATTACCCACCGCCACTCAATACATCACCCCACACCCTCCCCCAACAAAATCACACGATCCGCGCACATTCCACCTATAAATTAAAGTAAATAAACAACGCGCGCGATTAATCGAGCACCCCACATACACTGAAATTACCGATTCGGATTACGCGGCCGCTTGATTTGTTCTCCGCTCTTGCTATACGCAAAAGTACAGTATCGTTGGCAAATGGTACAAATCATCCGCAATTGGCGCATGTACGTGCGAACGCAGAGATAGAGATTAAGGCAGCTCTCTGCTAGTACGGCGCTGTGCGCCACCCCCGCGCAATTCAGGAAGTCGAACGATATGATCTATAGGCCGACGCGGCCCGCCGCGCGTGTAGTTACAGATAATTTAAGCGCATCCTGGATAAATCAGTCGAGTCGCGTTCTCGGGCTTTTCGAGTGGGCTGGAGAGAAGGTATATGCTGGAGAAATAGAGGAAGGGAAAGGGCTAAGTTTGAGAAGATAGGGAGGGTGCGAGGGGAAATTGGGTGTGCAATGTTTTTTGGCGGAGTTGTAGTTAATTAGATTGTTGTTTTGTGTATGATAGAGGTTGGTAACAGAATATTACAAGGATAAATTATTCTTTTAGTATGTCGAAAAATTTGAAATTAATGTTTACACTAGCGCTGCATTTTCAAATTATACTCCTTTAACGAAAGTACTAAAATTGAACTAATTACTCCGAATTAAATTTATTAATCATTTTGTAAATAATATAGATCTGCGAATTTCACGAGAGCTGATCCCGAAACGACTCAAAAGTTTTAATTCCACAATTAAGGTAATATTTACCATTCTGTTCGAAACAATCATTTGTTCCGTATGTACCGAATATAAAATCGTATAGCGATTAAAATTTAATCCCACGAATTATCCGCGCAAAGCGCATCACAACGACCTGCAGCCGACTTTATTCATAACCGATAAAACATAATATAATTTTAACTACATTCACCTGCACCACCCCCAACAACTCTTTTGATCCTCCACCTTTCTCCTTCAAAACCAATTACACTGCGAGCTCCGTTCAAAACACCGAACGAACGACACTCTACGCCGACAAGCCAAACCCACCGAAATAAGCGGGGCAACGAGCCGGAAAATTATCATCGTCGCGCATCGACGCTGCACTCTCGCTCTTTCTCCGACGACACAGAGAGTCTCAACTGTTTCTCTCCGGAGGTAATCTGATTAAGTGCGCTTGCGCGCGGGCGGGCGGCTGTCGCGCGGATACGTAAAATTAATTATCAAAGCGACGCGCGAGGCTCTTACCTCTCTCTCACTCTCTTGGATTCGGTGACGGGGGACGACGACGAGGCACCAGCGACGTCCCGCAAGGCGGTTAGACAGACGGCGGAGTAACAAGGTAAGAGAGCGAGAGGGATTGAATGGGCCGCTCTGTGTACGTGGGAAGTAGGTTATTTGGTCAGTTTTTTGGTGGAGAAAAGGGATGGGTAATGACGCATTTGTAATGTAATATGTAAGAGAGAATTGATGGTTGGGAGACCGTAATAATTTAGTCTCAAGATGCTGCAACCCCTCGCGAAATTATTCTAAGCACTGCAGTGTATACAAGGCACACGAGTATCTCAGGGCCGCGATGCAGCAGAAGCAGCAGCTTTTATTGCTCCCCCTTTGAAGGCACACGGCATTATACCGTTATTTTTACGAGACAAAGGCTAAATACGACCTTTATAAGTCTCGCGCTGTGGGCCTTCGCCACTATATAGTTACTTCATGAAGGTTTACCATGAGATTCCCCGCGGGCCGCCACGGAATTATTAATGTTTTCAAAGTGAGTAGTAAGTTACAGGCTCCTCCTTCCGCGCGCGCGCCCAGTATTTGCAGATTAAATTTTATCCTCGGCTACTCATAAATCTCCGTAAATTTTTAATTCCCATAACAGTCCGCGCGCGCGCGCGCGGAGCGGTTAAACTTGCGCAACTTTTATTTCCTCCTACTATTATGCATGAAGTTGCTTTTAACGTAGCGCGCTTGCATAACGTTATAGTATTTACCGTGTGCCCTCTCAAAAAAAAGAAAGGAAGGAAAACATAGATGTGAATTATTTTAAGTGTTATATTACGGTTCTGGCTGTTGAGATAAAAAGCATAATCCCTCCCAATTAAACCGCTCAATTACCGATAACGAGATCAGCACGCGCTCTCGTCAGCGAGACGCGAAGACACTCGCTTCGACTTCGCGAATAAACCGCAGGAGAGAAAACGACGAATAAAGAGAGAGAGGTAGGTATATACGTATATAGATACAGCCACGACGGAGCGTGGAAATTATATACACGAGAAGCACGAGGAAGGAGAGAGAGACAGCTCGCTCGCGCGGGAGGATTTTGGACTCGCGGTGGTTTTAGACTAATGATGCAAACACGAGAACGCGCGCAAGACAGACGGTCCCTCGCTCCGCTGATTCCATCTTCCTCTCGAGTATATTTTGCCGTAATAAGGCGGGTCGGGTGTAGGTATATATATGTGTACGCGCGTGTGAGTAGAGAGGAAGAGTAAGTGTAGAGAGGCGAGGGATTTCGGAATAACTTGACGAGCGATCTCGCGGACTTTCGTACTTGTCAGATTTGCCGTAAAACGCCGAGATGGCGTAGATGATATGCTGATGGGTGAAGTTCGTTAGGTAAAAATAAGGTTTCCGGTCGCGGGGCAGTCGACGAGAATTGGTGAGTTGTGGTAGAAGTTAAAATGTCTCTGTATAAATCGATGAATGATTTTTCGTCAATTTTTGTATGAACCTTATGGAAGTTTCTACTATTAAATGATGGCAATTTTCCCAAGGAATTGAAGAAATATATTTTATTCTCCCTCGAATTGGAAATTCGAATGCCAGGCAATAAATTTCATCTTAAAAATACCATTTCCCAAGCGTTCTTACAAACGACGTCGAAATTTCTCGTAAGAGTTATTCAAAACCCGTTTTCTACGAAAAAAAACCTCCCTCCCGGATCCCAAATGAAAAAATAAAAAATTTCAAAAGCAAACTGGGTCAATACCTTTTTTAAAAACTCGTCAGCTCGATTTTACGTTGGCTTCGTGTGTATTCAGCCTCTTCCCCAAAGAAAGAAGAACCAAATAAAATTCAACGGGTGCGTAAACACGTGCGCACTTGCGAACGAGTATTGGCTGCGAAGGGGACGGTTTTACGGCCGATTGGATTACCTTTTTTCCTCTTCTTCGTTTTTTGGACGACCGGCGTTGATAATTTCAGGCTCGATTTTTTCCTCATTCGGAGGGGGAGTGAGAACATAGCGGAATCTAATAAATACAGGATTACGCAGGCGTTGGATTACGGAGGCCGGCGACAGCTGACAGGGCGGTTGATATAACCCGGGGGGATCGATCGTCAGAGTGCGGTGTAATGCTGCTGTAATGCAAATATCCGTCGCGTCTTGTGAATTTTTTATCTTTACGGCGGGATGTTGAGGAGGATAGCGCGGTAGAGTTATATCGAGAATAGTGCGGGTAAATGGGACGTAAAAGAATGTAATGTGAATGTACTGTAATGTTCCCAGCTCGGTCTGCATATTTCATGATTCGAGAAGAGAGGATTTTACGAAAGCCTGTATCCAATTCTATTTTCGATTCGGAAGCATTCGCGTAAGTTTCAGCTTCTCCTGATGTTCTGGTTGAATATTTTATATTTTATCTTCAAAAATGTCTTGAGATCATCAGTTATTTAAAGATTTAATTTCTGAATAGGACACTTGCCAAAATGAAACTGTTATTGAATTAGTAACTGTATTGTTGTTTTAGCAAACGCTTTCAATTCGTAGATGCATTTAAAATTAGAAATCGATACTTGAAATGTACTCTGCAATCTCATTCGCACTTATACGAAAATCGAATTCATCATTTTCAAGCCTCTCCTCCAAAAATTCATACACACCTCTTCACACCCAATCGAATTTTCACGCACGTAAAGGAGTATTATCACACCGAGTGGAATCGCTTCGCCATCATTTATACGCCAGATATTTGGGAATGCAGAAAGTGCCGCGACGTTGACTAACAGTTAGCTGGTTCGCCGCAGTCATATTGTGGGAATTTATGAAGTACCTTTGCGGCGAGAAAGTGAGGAATTGCTGGTGTTTCGGTATCTATTGATTTTCGTTACTACGAATATGAACGGTGTACAGGAGAATTTTATTCCAACGTTTTTCATATTGATGTTCGCTCTTTTAAAATGTACATTTGTTATACTGCATTCTCGAATATTAGATTATTTACTTTTCAACTTTTTACAATCCAGACTTTCCATTCCTTTGTGCACTTTTAATATTTTCATCGTAGACGCGCCTCAGCTCTACAATTACGTCAACGTCAGTCACCTGAATAAAGAGGTTCTTTTATTACATCTCATGTAATATGAAAAGTCGAGGAAAAGCCACAGAACAATGGAGAATGCAATTTTCGAAATAGAAGAAGAGCTTACAAATAGCTGTACCCAATACGATAAAAAATGCACAAACCGTGGAAATAACCTCGCTTCTATTCACAAAAATCACCGCAGCCGCAATATCAATCCGACCTCGAGTCGAGACGACGAGGATGTGCTGTCCGTCCGGCGGAAGCCCCCTTCGAACCAAGCCGTCGTTCCTCCGTGGAAAATCCAGCGATAAAAGTCGTGGCCGGACGGTCAGATATCGGCTGACTCGCTTGACCGCGTCGTTCATGAATATTCCCTCGATATCTTCGTGTGACGACAGGAAAAGAGTGAAAGACAGGAAAGGTGGGGAATGGAGTAGAGGGTCATCAATAGGTTTGGAAGGAATGTCACTGCGTGGGAAAGGTTTATAAATGAATCATTGGGGTGAAATTATTATGCCACCTTATTTAATTTCCCGTTAAAGTTTTCAAATTTTTGTTCCAGATTCTAAAAGATGTCAACGGAAAAGTTCACGCTTGGAAAGATACAGGTTAACATGAAATTAGTACTAGTCACTAAAACGATTAAAGATTATCGCATGACTAAAGCAGATTAGTATACATAACCAGATCAGATACACAGGATCATCACCAACTACTCGCATTCTCAATCGATCTCACCTATCCCGCTATTTACCCAATCACAATCAACGCAATTCCTCCCTCATCCCCTATCAAAGAAATTGTTTTCCAAAAGGACTCTGTACCTAGTCCAGGCAAATGAAACACAAGCGCTATACGCAGGGAAGAAAAAGAGCCCGTCCGAGACTCAAAGAAAATGCGGGCGCGTGGGGGCGAATGCCGGAAAATGGGACAGCGCACGACGGGGGGATTGAAAGTGCATTAGGCATCGTTCCACACGGACTTGATATCCCGCCAGAACTTGTGCGCGCTGGTCCGCTGGTTTCCGGCTCGATATTGTAACGCGCATTGGCGCGGATAACCGGGTGAAAGGTTCGCAGCAGCAGCCTGGCTTTCTGTGTATTCGCTCTCCTTCCTTGGGGGCTTCGCGGCCTGGTTTGCGAGGATCGGAGGTTTTGGTTCTTATTGGGGGAGCTGCCGATGGCTTGACGCTCGTGGCCTAGTTGTCGCCGAATCCAGAGTCCGGGGGTTGTAAAGGTTTGATTGGGGTGGTTTGGGGATTTTAATGGGTATTGTTTTCGAGAATTGAATCGTGATAAAAGATGATGGAATAGTTGTTGACAGGATAAAGAGAAGGGTTTGTTTGGCAGTTTTTCAAATCTTTTATCATCATTTATTGGTAGGATGATATAATGCTTTATGTTGTCTAAATGAAAAACTGCTAAAGGATCCAAAGCCGCATCACTATCACTATATTGTTCATTCTAAAGACACTAAAATTCAAATACATCACAGATGCTAAAACATTGACTGATTCAAGACTACCACAACCACTGATAAAAGTACTCGAACCTCATCTCGCAATTATCGCGCAACAAAACCCAATCTCATTACTTTCGAAGCACTCGAGCGCATCCTCAACACCGCCAATTCCCCTCCAATCGATCACATATTCAAGCCTTATGAACTCGTGCGTTCGCGCGCAATCTCGAGTCTCGCGCCTACCTTCCCAACTCTCTCTCTCATCCGCCTTTCCTCTTTTAAAGAATAAACACGCAATCCGCCTCCTCTCCCCTCAACTCCTCTAAAATCAATGCCACCCCTTCCCCTCTTCCAGGCAGCCTCACTCTCTCTCCGCGAGTGGGTAAACAAGCGCAGCACACGCTCTCGCGCCGTGGAATCCAATGCTCGCTCGCTCGTTCGCGATCGTGAAAGATTAAATTTTACATCGTTCATTTCCCATTCCCTCTCTCTCTCTCGCCAACTCTGAAAAGCGCGAGCGAAACGAGCGAGTTTGTATTTCCATTTGAGCTCCCGCCAGGTCTTTTAAGACCTCATCCTCCCTCCTCATGCCGCGTTGGAATCGCTCGCTCTCCTGGTTCGATTCGTTTCCAGGAAGAGGTAGTAGCAAAGAGGGATACGTATGTGTGTGTGTGGATATAGAAGGGGGTAAGAGGGAAGATGTTTACACGCGTTTGAGGGTGTTTAGTATTTCGCGGCGAAAGTTTTCGGTGAGCGCGGAGGGAGGGGGGAAATTCATTTTACGACGAGTTTTCGGCGAACGAACGGTTTTTGCGCAAACGCAAAAGCGTCAAAACGAAGTTTAGAGCGGTGGGGGGTGCTGCTTTCGCTTTGTGAGCTAGGCTATTTATTAATGAGCCGCGCGCGTGTGATTATTATTGGGGGGGATGCAATTTAAGTAGACGGGGGGTGGGAAGCATGTGCTTGCACGGTAAAGTTTTACAATTATCGAGGAGGTAGGAGAGGATGTGATATCAGATTAAATATCTCTGCCTCCTACGGTAGTTATTTCGATTTATTGGCAATAAGTTATAAGTACCAGTTATGCAATCATTTAACCAACTAATAACATGAATATTTAGAGTATCCCATAAAAAACAAAATCAAATTCAACTATTTTTATACGTCTTTTGAATGTAAAAAAATGGTATGAAATACTAGATTGAAAAACATTTTCACTTCTGTAAACGTATTCAGAAAAAACACAGCATACAAAGTCACATCACTTTTACACCTTTCGCGCGAAAAAGCCGCGACACAAAAAATACCAATGCATCACCGGCAAACCACACTCATCGAGTAGGTATCGCATCCATCCATCCGGAAAAAGAAACCACCGCGCACTCAGCCTGCACACATTGCTCCCAATTTGCCGAGTCGCGCGCGCGTTCACGCCTCATCCACGCGACTAATCCACTCGAGGAGAGTTACGTACATATACGTTTCCGCTCGATAATGATCTCTCCCCTGGGGAAGCGCGCGCTGTCACAATGTTTCGACGCTGCGCGTATTTTTGCCTATTCACTGCCTCCCACCGTCGCCGTTAATAATTACGTTAATGGAGCCGCAATTTTGTCGACCGCGCGAGGCTATATAGCGCAAGAAAACTAAAGGCCGCACCAGACCCTTTTTTGCTTTGTGTCTCTCCAGCAAAGTAATTCGTCGCGCGCGTATATATACGGCGTGTATAATAAGCGTAATTACGCCGTTGTAAATTAAAATACGGCGAATGCGCGCGGGTGTCGTCGCCGCCCCGAGTGTGGCAACCACACTTTCATGTTTGCGAGTGCGAGTTACGTTTCGAGCGAATTACTTTTTTTAATCAGAAATAATTTGCTTTGTCGCCGCGCTGCCGAGGTGTATGCTGCTACTCTCACTCTCTCTCTAGGTTGTTGTACCCTGCGTTTTACGCGGTTTCACCCCACTTTTTTTACGCGCGGAATAGTTTTGTATTGTAAAGAATGTGCATATGCGTCGTAGTTACGAAAGTACGGGCTGTATTAAATTTTACCTCGTGTGGAGAGAGAACAAAAAATTCATGGGATGTGATTAAAGGTCGTTATTTTTACGTGTAGGCGTGCGCCGTATATTAGACTAGTTTTTTAAACATAATGTTAACGTCTAACGTAATAATTCACGCCTAAACATAATACATTTTCGTATATATTATTTAAATAAATTCGGATTTAAAATCACGCTTTTCGCGGCGAATAAACCCGACATTACGGCAACGTCAACCGTCCCGCCAAACATTACGACATTCGAATTCGGGACATAAAAATTCATTAACTATATAAAGTAGCGTATAAATCGACGAAATACCCTTTCGAATGATTCGCCCTCATAAATACGACTCCACCTCCTATCATTCCGTCCGATAAACACGCGACAAAATGACAATTATCACCTCTTACATATCCATTACCCACTGGGAGATAAATCAGCCACCGCTGTTGCAGCTGCTGCGCGCTCGCTTGCTATCTGCCGATAAAATTATTCTCCAGCTCTCTAAATTTCGGATTTATTCCGACCGAAATAAAACGGCGCGCGTCCGATTGCACGCGCGTGTATGTCGTTCTCGTTAATTCGACGCCCGATACATATACTGTATATATGTATATTTTTTTTTTATCAGCAAACGCAAATCGACCGACGACGCGGGTAATTTCGCGGCCCGCTAATGAGGCCGTTGTCTCGCATTAGTAAATTGCGCTGTCGCGTGGGACCGACTGATCGGCGCTCGATTTTTCGCGCGAAGGAATAACAATAACGAGTTATTTTTCGTCACGGTTGGCATACTTTTTCCGACGCGAGGGGATGTATTACACGTATATAATGGTACGCTCGCTCGCGTTTAGCTTAGCGCTGTTAATGAATGAGACGGATTCCGCCTCCTACGCCTCATTTTTCACGAGGCGCGCGCGAGGGTTGTTACGGTTTTTTTTTTTGCGCAACCCCGGCATTACCGAGATTACGTTGCTTTCCAGCTCACGGCTTCTCCTTACATTAGTAATTACGGCGATTTTCGTCGCTTTTCGAGTACCGCGCTAGTGCTGCTGCCTCGCGAGCGATGAATTTTTTACAGCCAATCCTCTTTGTCGCGCGTGCGCATACACACGCACTTTCCGAGGAATTAGCTGGTGGAATATTTAGAGCGCGAGGAGGCTCGTTTTTGCGAAAGATTGATTGCAAAATCAATTTTACGGTAGTTTTCCGTTTTTAATATTGTGGATGTGATGTGTATTGTAAAGTTCTCGTTTCGCCAGTTAATTAATTACTTTGATGATCATTCTTGTCAATAATTATTTGGAACTGAACGCGTCAGGCCTACAGATGCATTTCATTCAACCCAATAAATATGAAAATCGCCTTAGCATTCAATCCAACTCCCCTTTCAATACCACATGAATTCCCAATTAGGAACCTCATTATCATCGATAATTCTTTCCTTTTCATCCCACCATCTTCTTTCCTCCACCACTCCCCACAACATACACACACGCCTTGGCTCTTAATTTGTCGATTCCATTCCTCAAGCTCTTCTCTCGGTTCGCTCGGATTCTGTTTAGCGAGGAGAGGAGCAAATAAGGGCCAAAGAAATCGAAGCGGTTTCGGTTTTTCTCGTGTTTGCTACCCCTCCGGATTCAATTAATTTCTGAATGGCGAGCGAGAGAGGGTTCAGGAGCCCGAAGAGTGAAGCGCGAAGAAGACCGGAAAATAATTACAGTTGCGCGCTACGTTTCTTCTTCTTTTTCATTTCTACTGCTGCTGCTGCTGCTCTACACTCGGTCGATGGACTGCTGCGATGCGCGCGCCCGGCTGTGTTTTGTAGTGGCAGGGTGAGGGCGATCGGCTTTAATTAAATTCTGCGAGCGCAGCTCCGAGAGAGGAGAATGCTGGGGGTGTTTATCAGTGGCCGTATACTTGAATCCGATATGAATAGTTTTTGCCGGCCTTGGTGGGGGTGTAGATGGATTTTCACGGGTTTCAGCTTTTTTTTTCTTTTATTGATTTTAAACTCCAACTTTCCAATTCAATCGTCGCCATTATGTTAGTACTGATCTATGATATCAAATTAGTCTCCTAACAATATTCCCAACCACTATACACCTAATCCCTTCAATTGCCAACTAATCAAATCAAAGACAATGAACATACACACGCGCGGGACAATCGCGTAATCTCGTCCTGCTCGCAATTTAATCTCCCTCCGGTCCCCCTTTCTCTCTGCGCTAATATTTAATTTCCCCCGGCGTCCGAATAAACATCAATCGAGGACAATTAAAAGCCGCCAGAGGGCATTAATTTCATCCCTCGTCGAGGTACACTAGCGCGATCGGGTCGCGCGAAGATATCGCGGAAGAAATGATTTTAATGTGTCGTCGCATAACAGCTGGAAATTGTCGGTGAGATTAAGGTGGGTCGAATGCGAGATAATTGTTCATAAATTCAAGCACTTTGTTGAAAATAATATGTTTTTTTAATTATGGCTATAATTTTCTGAGTATTGAATAATTTTAAATTTTTCCTATGGCGAGTCCCCACGAAATTACGTAAAAGCATTGAAATGAGACCTTGAAAACTAAAATCGGTTAAGGAAGAAAAAAGATTCCCATAATTTATCAACAATTGTTCGTAGTGACAATATCTACTTTTTAGAATATCGCCATTTTGTGAAAAAAATTATCTTAGTCATGTTAAATACACTTTTATTTATAACAAAATTGACATTACAACTATGTTTTTTTTTCAATTTTTAGGTAACCTTTTCATTTAGCACTACTTTGACTAGAGAGTCGCGTTCGAACCACCTTAAGTGTAGTTATTTTCGCTCCAGTTTGCATGTATGCGGGTGAGAGAGTAAAAACCAAGAAGCATTCGGAACGGTGAAAGGTATTGTATATTTTGCGCGTTTTTAGAAGTGGCCGGGGTAAGTGGATGGTTACCGCGTTCTCTGTTTGACTGGAAGCGTTTAATGTTTGAAATCACAATAAAAAATTGCGTTCGAGAAAAAGAGAGAGAGGGAGCCGAGTTTCGTTGCGATCGATAATAATAGCACTGTACTACAGCTGCGCAACAGTCTCACTCCCGTTGTAATTGCAATTAAGCCGAGGTGCATAGTACAAAAATTCGGCTTAAAATTATTTAATTAAGAAATTTTCCAGGACATCAAGTACCTTGTTAGCGCAAGCCGTGTTATATATACACTTTATAATTATCCATTCAACAGGTACTCAACCTTGTTCGTTACTTTGCACTTCATTTCAGCTTTTCCTCGATATTATCTTCCCCTTTCGTTGCTAATATCACAAGCTAGATTATTTACGTAATTTTTCCTCGAGTGCGTAATACACTTTAATAATATCCGCGAACTACTATTCATCAACTCATATATTAGTGTTTCCAGGTACGCGTATAAATCAGCCATCGACCTACACCCACTCTCGCCCGTTTTAATTTAACCCTTGCGCGCGCTAAATTGGCGGCATAAAAAGTGCTCCGAACGAAAAAGGACGACCAGGACCAGGAGCAAGAGAGAGATGGAGAAGATTATGCGCGAGTCGGACAACACTTTCCCCCGCTTCTACGTGCGCGCGAGAAAAACTGCAGCGGCGGGAAAGTCTCTCTCTCTCTGGTACGGCGGGTCCAGTAATGGATTACTTGTAATTAGGTAAACAGCCGGCTTATGCGCGAGCGCTCGCGAGAGAGAGAGAATCGCTCCATTTGCGCGCCGACGTTGAAAAACACGTTTTTACCTCTCCGCTCTTCCTCTAGGACACAACCTAAGCGCTCGCGCGGGCTTATTTCATTTCCTTGCTCTCTCTCGCACGCGCGAGCGCCCTGCTGTAATTATTCCGTTAATGCGCCTGGGCTTAATTAATCTCTCTTTCTCTATCTCTCCCGCTTTCTCGTTTTCCGTCTTTCGCTATGACTCGACTTGATTATTACTCGCTTTTTCACAAGAGCGCGCGCGCGCCCCGAAAAGATCGAAGGGTTCTTTCAAGTACGTGCAGTATGATGACTCGATCGACATCAAAGTTCGTCCCGCGAGTGCCACGAGCTGGGATGATTTTTTCTCTTTTTTTTTGCAGTCGACATCCTCGAAACAAATAATTACCGCGATAATGAGGCGCGAGTGTAGGAAAAGTTTTTCCGTTTCTTGCGGAGCTTCGAGTGATTTTTAGACACTCTCTGCCGTACTTTCGGAACGGATTTTCACGGCGAACCTGGTGGTAATGACGTTTTTGTTCCTTAATTATGCTCGCGAGCGAGTCGAAAGAGGGAAAGAGAGAGAGGGGGTGCATAATGATAATTTTAATGAAATACTTTTAATTAATTAAGCGAAAGAGAGAGAGAGAGAGAGTTTTTATGGAAATGAATGCCAGTGTCATGAGTTGCAGATTATATGAAGCGCGTATACGCGGTAAGTCGAGTAGAAGAAAATTTTAATTATCATACCGAATCTCGTATTTTTACGAGCGACGGGGTACACGAATGAAAATTTAATTACGCCGTCGTTCGTTACATTTTAAGCATCGTAGCTTTATATACGTCGAGAGGGCCCTTACAATAATTATTAATACAAACTATATATACTCAAATGTATGTTAATATACTCGAGTGCCAGTGTTATTTTATAACTCGATTTTCGTTTTTTTTTTGTTGCCTCCCTCGTTACATTTATAATTATTGTATATACGGTACACGCGTTAGCGAAATAAAAGTGTGCTTATTATCGTATACGAATGAAACAAGGGCCGAACTAAGCGAACCGAAACAAGGCATTTTTTTCCCGGGGAAATCGACGCTCTAAACAAAGCCAATTAAATGGCCATGCAACTAAGGCTCGGCCGTTAGCTCGGCGAGCAGCAGGCGGCCGTCGTTCAATAACGGCTGCTCTTCCCGCTTACAAGCTCGCGGAGATAAACGCGAGATTGAACGAGCCTGGAAGCGAGAGAGAGAGAGGGAAATAACGAAACAGAAAAAAGAGAGAAACTCTCGTGTACGTATGCAGTAGCAGCAGCAGCCGAAGAAGACACGGGAGAAAAGAGGTCAACAGTCGTAGGGTACGTATACGCGTGTGCGAAACACACGGAGCCCCGGCCAATTACGGGCCGGGCTATATTGCCCGCGGAGCCGTAGGCCAAATAGCGGAGGGAAAAGCGGATTCAGCCGCGGATAAGATAAGGCCTGAAAGGAGGAGTCGACTCGCGAACTCTTCCTCTGCATTCACTCGTTTTCTTTCTCTCTCTCTTCTTTTTTTTCCCGCGCAAAATGCTACTCGCTCCGGCGCTCGTTATTTTCAAATGGAGGAACTCGTAAGATTCGAGCGTTATACACTTCCGCAGCGGCGGCGTCGGCCATTATTTCCCCGTGCCTTCAATTTCGCGAATAAAGCGAGATTACGGCGCGGCCTTATACCCGGTTAACGAGGTCGAGTTTGTATTTTAAATACGGGGAGGGCCGCTGAGAGAGGAGATACTTTTTGGTCCCGTTTGAATTAGGTGTTCCTCGGGTTCTTTTTTTTTTCTTTTTGAGGGTTTAATGAGGGAGGTAAACTTGTGTGTGATGTACGTCAAGATGGGAAAAATTATATTACGCTGCGGCGGGCGGTTAGTATAGCGCTGGATTTTCCGAACGAGCGGTAAATTATAATGCGCGGCATACTTAAATTATATATGGGGGTTACCGAGTGGCCCGACGCTGGAAATTCACTTTTGCGCGTGTGGCTCGTCAAGCGCGAAATTATGATCGCGCTCGATTTACGCGAATTATGCCGTGTCATTAAAAGCTATTATTTTATAATTGATTGTCTGGAAATTTATAGAAATATTGATTTTGAGGGTGACTGGGCGGTTCTTAGAAAGGATTACATGTCTGATGGCTTTTTCATAATTCAGGTAATTTTAAAGAGTTAATGTAGTATTGACAAAATAAACAGTTCGTGAAACGGTATATGACTCAATTCATGGATACGAATACGGATGTATAATGTATACTGGGAGCCCAAAAACTTTTTTTAATACTAAACGATAAACGATATTTTGAACAAGTTTTTTCATTCACAGAGAATATACCAAAATTAACCGAAAAAAAACACTCCCTAAAACTTATTCTTCCGCACGACCCGAACCGACAAAAAGACCTCGCGCTCGCAACGCAACGCTTCACGCGGGCACCGAAATCCCACTTCCAGAAGCGTGCGGCGAGCAACTTTCCCTCCTCTGTAGCCAGCGGGCGATAAACACTTTGTTATTCAAACCCCGGCGAGCGCGAAACTCCCCATTGTGGCCCGCCTGGGGGGAGAGCGCGTCGCCCACAGGAATGTCTCTCTGCGCCCCCACGTATACGATCTCCCACCTCCGACTTTCGCGCACTTGACATTCTAATCCCCCGATCGCGGCCCGAAAAACAAAGAAACTTCGGCAAGTAACAAAGGGTGCGTTAAGTCCTTTTTCGTGTGTGGCCGGTTGGAATTCAGAGTTGCGTGATCTACCGAACGAGATTGGACCCCAGGATTTTTGTTTTCGAAAGCGAGGGGCGGGTAGATCGGTTGATTAGAGAAGTTCTTTTTATTCTTCGCGAACAAACATTCGAGTTTTGTACAAAACTAATAGTCCCTCGTTTAACACGGTATTGGAATAAGTATTTGGAATCGCCTTGGTATACTTATTTGTAAATAATAAAAAGATGAGCATTTAAAATACACACATATCGACAAACAATAAAAACGTTGAAATAACATACTCGTGAGAGAGACCCTCTCGACATTCCATCCGGCTTTCTATCCCCCTCCCAAACAGCTTCCCCGTCAAATTAAAATACGCCGCAGAGCACGCATCGAGCGTCGTCTCCAGGGGGGAGTAAAGAGGCGAGAGGCAACAGCAAGCCTCTTACGGTCGCCCACCTAACCCTCTGAAAAAGCCGCGCTTATAACCTTCGATCTCCTTACCTCTCCCTCCAACGAAAAAAGAACCACCGGGAGTTGGGAAAAAAAAACAGCGGCGAAAGAGGATGCAGGTCTTTCTCTCCAGTGGCGGCATGTCACCGAAGGAGGATCGATGGGGTGAGGGAGGGGTGGCCGGGAAACTTTTCCACTCGACGCCGAAGAAGAATCGAGACCGGCGCGCGGGGCCGAGCAGGAAAATAGAAAATAATATCGAGGGCCGGAAAGTGAATTACGCGAGCCTCTGAAACGGATAAGCCAATAATATTGTCGTTTCTCCGTCTCCTTCTCCAAGGAACTATAAGAAGAAGATAGAAGCAGCAGAGAGATAGATAGACGCGAAAAAATGGAATTTCATCCTTCATTATACGCGGATATCGCTTCCACTTTCCTTTGTGCCTTCGTTCCGCGACGCGACGAAAAATGGACGTCTCTGTATACGCGCGAGAATCGAGTTACGATTACGATCTACGTGCGCGCGCGTGGCGGCGGTACTGCAAAACAACGCCCTTTGAGAATCGCGCGTGAGGGAGGGAGAGAGAGGAGAGGAGCCGTCAGTCGAACACGGCTTGGATGGATTTACACATCGGGCTTTGAAATATTACACCGGGGCGCGGAAGCACCGAGACGCGACGGCGAAAAAGGAAGGAGGGAGGCTGTAATTCCGTAGTTTTTTCGGATGCCGCGACGCGAGATTGACGGGAGGAGGTAGGGGTAGAGGGATTGTTTGTGGATGTCGAGGTGTGGGCTAGGATTTTTGAATGCGGTGGGTGCGCGGGTAAGGTGATGTGATGTATGGAAGAATGAGGGCTGCATGGGTGGAGATGTACAGGTTTCTGTTTGCTTTTTCAGTTGAAATTTAGAGATTGAATAGAACATTTCTTTAGAATAAGAGAAATGTCGACGTAGCATGTACCGAGGAATCAGTAAATATTTGAATGCTCAACAATCGTAAAGTCTTTTGCGATAACTATTCCACCTATAAATATAATTTAGTCCCATTGAAATATTAAAAACGTTATCTACACTTTGCTAACATTAAAAAAATGCTGTATTTGTCTACCCATATCAGATATGTACCACTTACAATCATAACCCCCGAAAAAAAGCCTAATTCGATACTGCTACAGACAATCCTTCGCGCTAATTTAACAAACAATTCACCCCCAAAGTAAACAATTACCTCTCAACCCGGCATAAAAAGAACGCCCCAAAGCAGAGCCTCTCCTCCCAAGCGAAGAAAAACAAAATCCCCCATTCACTTCTACCCCTCGGCCAAAGTGCGAAGAACAAAGAAAGGGGAAGAGAGAGAGACTCCGGAACGGAAGGATTAATTCAGTGCAAGATTCGCTGCGTAAACTTCGAGCCGCCGCGCGCTGGCCCTTTTCCACACGCGCGACAAAGAGACGCGGCAAAGAATAACAGCGAGTTTCGGGGGTAGCCTCAACGTGTTTGCACGCGCGAAAAATACCGCGCGATGTTTATTTAGGACGGTTACTCGCGCACGTGGCTCCCGTGTCGCGATCGTCCCGAAAACAAAGAGGTGAGCTGTGCGATATGCGAGAGAGCAAGGGAGGATGAGGATGGGGGGAAAAAATTTAATTTTTTTGGAGGTGAGTGGAGGATGGCCAGTCTAAAGTGGTAGCAGAGTGGGGATGTTTGTGGAGGGTTAAAGGTCGGTCCCTTTGTAAGAATTTTCGGGGGGAATTGTAGGGTTTGATACAATAAAATTTGTTAATTAAGAGAGGAAATGTTGAAAAATAAACAAAGCTAGAAAATAAATGTACAAGACGTCATTTTAAACCGTTCTAACTTATTACCTTCTTTCATCTATGCATAAAGTAGATATTAATTTTTACCTAAAACCTTCGTTCAAATAAAGACCTCACAATTATTCTAATAAGTAACACATAATTTTCTTACCTCATCGTCCCCCTACACCTTAAACTCGCAACACATCGCATTCCAAACCATTCTCCCACCACCGGCCACTCAAAACTCTCGATCGTCTTCGATACGACTTATCCACCCGGGGTAATGTACCCCCTCTACCCTGCCAACAATTTTCGTCCGTCGCACGATTGCTTCGTAAAAAGTTCGCCGGCGGATGGATGCATTCTCCGGCGTTGCGCCCGCGCCGTCGTGAAAAACGAAGTTAGGCGCGCGCGCGTTCACGACAATGAAGAGAGAGCGAGCGTCTCGAGGAAATCGATCTTTATCGGCGTCTCCTCGGGGAGTTCGCGCTCCGGAGAGAGATAGGTACAGTGCGGCTGGAAGTTGAAGCCAAGTATATAGAGGGGAAAGAGGTGTATTAGTACGGATGATGCGCGCGGAGAATAGGCGTAGTTGGGATTTAGTGCGTTCGGGTTTTGAGCGAGGTTTAGTAGGGGATGGAGGTCTCGATCTTTTTGCTTTATTGATGGGTCGTTGAGTTTTGCTCGGCTGATTTTATTTGGGTACATTGTAGAAGTATTGTTTAGTATTGCGACGGTAAGGTGGAATGAATGTGGATATTTTATAAAATGTAATTTTGTAACTATTGAATTATTCAAAATCTCATTAAATCTTCCCCTTATCTTCTCAGAAAAGCCATTTTCAACTTCCGCATATCTCAAAATACGAAATACCCCACACTTATTTTTTCGAAAAAGCGAATATTCACCGGCACTGCAAATACTCGCAAGCAGCGAGGTGGAGACCGCCTCATATGAAAATCGCAAAAGAACGAGACAATTTTCACTCTATTTTCGGGCGACGCTCCCACTGCGGCGCATTGAAATTTCGGCAGGGTCGAAATGTGTCGCGCGTGCACGACCTACTTATTTCTCCTTATTCGCGAGATTTTTCGAGAGAGCGCCGACGACGTCGTTGTCCTTTTTTTCCCTCTCTTACGACGACGGCGGAGGTTAAAGGAGCCCTTGTTCGCTTTCTATCGTTCGAGGGAAGCAGAAGATCGCATGGATGATTTTATTGCTTTTAATTTTGGGAGTATTGTTTGCTGATTTTTAGGAATATTAAATTGAGAGCAGTAGGTTTTAGATTTTTCAATTGAGAAGGTAGAATTGTTACTTACAATTGGTTGTTATCAGTATTGCAAGCCGTTAAGTAATGCTTACCTGTAACAAAAAGAAAAATATGATTAAATATGGGAGAAGAATAATTAATTCTTCATCACAGAATAATTGAGTAATGAAATAATGGATAATTCAATATTAATTTTAATCTCTTTATTAAACTGATAATGTAATATTGTAAAGTATTTTATTAATTAATCTCATTTGTCTTATTTCAAGATTTATACTGAATTATACTGTTATGTAAAGTAATCCAATAACCAGACAATGTGTATTATTACTTAATACGGCCATTAATACATTATATTCCATTAGCCTATACTCTCTAAAGTTGAATTAGTGAAAAACGCACTATATATTAGTGGGAATTACTACACCGTAGAATTAGTGGATATTCACTATTTACAATAGTAAAATTTGAAACAACCAAATGAGAAAACCTCCCAAACATTATTCTAAAAATCAATCGCCCCCTCCCATCCACCCTAAAAAAACCGCGATATTTCCAATTCCCACCTCGTCCCACAACTCTCGTACGTGAGAATGCGTCCTCCTCCTCTTCCACCCTTTGGAAGGAGCCGTAGCGTCTGCGGGGCAGCCGACCTTTGACCTTTGTCGCGTCGGCAGAGAGAAATTTTCGAGCGCGCGACGTGGATAGCCCGCGGCTGCCGACGAAAGGAGTTCATCAGAATCGAAGAGAGAACGCTTTGTTAGCGGGGAGGGTAAGGGTGGGGGGAAGAGGAAACAATCGGAAGAGGCGAGAGCTTTCAGGGAAAAGGATGAAGAAGAAAGAGAAGGAGGTGAGAAGGAGTAGGATGGGGTTGTTGCGAGGGAAAGCTAAAGTAAGGTGGTTGTTGGTTTTTGTTGAGACTTTAGTAGAGAGCGACGGAACCGGTGATGTCATGAGTTTGAAAACATTGTGTTTTGTAAAGTGAATTGTTGTATCAAAGCAAAAATCATAGTGTATATGTAAAATCGTCATTTACAGGCTGAGGAGTAATATTTTAAAATATATATACATCCCGTCTTACGATCGAGTCAAAACAAGCTCGAATTTCAGACACGCGATCCCAAAAACACATGTATCAACATCCCCCGGATGAAAAATGACGCGTCGTCCGCTATTTTCAGCCAATTAAATCACACCCCTCCGAAAACCCATTTTTCACACCTCCCCCCTTCCAATCCTCTCAAAAAGCCCATTCCCCCTTCCCATTCAATAACCCTAGACGGATCGACTGCATAATACAGCCTCGTCGACCACCGCGCGACATGTAATATGCAAATGGCCGCTGCTGCCGTCGTCGTCGTCGCTCGACTTCCTCCCAAGAATTCCCACTCCACCGGTCGCCGAATTCAATCCGGAAACGCGAGAGAAAGGAAAATACAGTCCCGGAGTCGCCCCGCCGGTTGGTATAAGCGTCCGATAAATCAAATCGGCCAATCGTCCGTCTCGATATTAAAGTCAGCGCATAATTGCGCGCACTGTATTTTTCAACGTCGCGCGTGATTTATCGCTCTCCAGTCTAGGAATTGAATTTACCCCCGTAGTAGTAGTAGCTGAATTTCGCTTGCGCGAAAGAGAGATGCATTCTGACGCGAGAGAAAGAGAGTATAGGTTGCCTGTCGGTGTGTCCTTGGAGGATTAGAGGGATTGAATTTTTAAAAAGGCACGTGTGTGCATCGGGATGATGGATTTTCGAAAAAATTTCTCAGTTTGACGCAATATCGCGAGAGCTATAGGGGGATACGTGTGAATTTTTCAGGAAATAACGGAGCAAGTCTGGCAGTCGTGTTTCGCATCGAGTTTATAGTTGTCAAAACTACCCGGAATTTCACGTTTCTAGGGGAAACAAAAAAAGGTACACGTGCCCTTATCGTGTCTGCGAAAAAAAAAGAAACAGAGAGGCTAAACGCCAAATTAATCGGCCAATCGAGCAAGCGAGATCATAAAACCAATACACACACCGGTAAACACAGAGAGCAAAAAATCGTCCACGAAGTGTATACTCACGCGCGCGCGTATGTTTTCTCCCCTTTCCCCCCGGAAAGAGGAACACATATTACTCCGCTCGATTACGTTTGGTCAGCAAACAGACGCCGAGGCAAAAACCGAGGGAAGCCTGGAAATAACGCGCGTCCCTTTATTTGGCGATTAGCGCTCGCTCGCTCGCGTACGTCGCTAAATGTTATTGTAGAGGGCGAACGTTCGGCCTATTGTATATCGTCGACGCTGCTCCCCCTTTCTCGTCGTTATATTTGATCTTGGCCTTTCGGATTAATCGGCCGGTAATGCGTAACGTTCCCCTGCGTTGGGAGTTGTTTTTCGCGTGTAATTAAGGATCGAGTGGCGGGGACCGAGGTGTGATAAATCTTCTCGGTCGAGCGGATGGTCATGGGTTGCTGTGAGGGGGAACGAAGGGTAATTGAAAATGAGGTTTCGTTTTGATGGCTTAATTCGTTGGTAATTAAAGACGTGTTATCCGGCAATTTTGGTTGCGTCGGTTAATTAACTCGAAGGTTTAATGGTGTAATATATGAAAATGCTTATAGATCGGTAAATATTCTTTATTGGAATAATATTTGGAAACATCCACAAATTTCCAAATTATTTTATAGTATCTACTACTTCTAACTGTAATTTTGTAATAATATGTGTTTATTGTTGTTGAATTCATAAAAGCGTTTCATTTCATTAAATTTAACAAAAAGACCAAACTACAACCAAACACCAAAATATACCTTTATTTTATGAGAGTTAAGTTACTTACTCTCTCCGAAATTTTAGAACAATATATGAAGACACTTCGGCTTCAAATGTTAGTTTTTATTCCTCGATTAATAGACTGCGGCGTTTATGGGGTACTCTTTCTCAATCCGTTCTCAATTTTACTACTATTGCTTTGTATAAGAGATCCGTAAGAGCGCTATCATTGCAATTTTAATGTCTTAAGTTTTTAATTATACAACCGCTTTAATTTGTTTTTTCTACTGTTTTAGTAATACACCTTTGTAAAGGGCATTAATGCCCGTTCAAGTTATTAAATAAATAAATAAATATACCGCAAAAATAAAACTAAAAACGTCTTCCCCACGGTCCGATTCAATTTTAATGCTCCCACATACAGGTCACTCCTCTTCCTTTTAACTCCAGCCCCGCGTAGCTAGCGAAAAATCTTTATTGTTTACATCTCCGCGGCCGCGCAAGAAGGAAGGACCGACTCAAAAAAAGGAATAAGAAGAAGAGGAGCTCGCCGAGGCTCTTGGCTATATTGAAACCATGAAAATGTCTGTCTGACGTCGACGGCGGCGGCAGCGTCGGGGCGTCGGAGCCATTAAGGTGAGTGGGTTTTGACTTACATGGAATAAGTCCCGAACGATGTGTCTCTATATACGGCGCTGCATAAAATATAAGGCTCTTATATTGAGTTTACGATAAGAGACGAGGGAAATATTGACTCTCGGGCCTCGGGGAAGCGACGCCGACGTCGTAGCAGTAGCTTCTCTCTCTCTCTCTCTTTCTCCCGCGGGATTATTCAGTACGATACGTACGTTGAGTTAGACGACAGGTCACTTTTTTCAAATCATCTTTCATTCCGTGACTTTGAGCAACGGCGTCTCGCGCGCGAGAGTCGTAATTTTTTTTTTTTTTCGAGCCAGAGAAAAATGAAAGTTCCGTGGGGCTGGGCGTCGTGTTTCAGGCGCGATATCGAGATATATGGAAATTTTTTGCCCTGTGCATAAGTGTGAAGTTCTTATTATTAGATTTTCAATTATTCGGGGAGTTCGTTCGTTATTGCGACAAGCCCGGGAAAGTGTATGAAATGTTGGGGATGGTAAAGTGGTAGCTTTCTGTAACTCGATTATTGTTTTGTTTAATGTATCCTAATAATTGATTGGTTAAACAGACAGCCGAGCCTTGCATAACTATATTCTCACCCATGTTCAGTTATATGTGATTAATAGGATTATTTTGTGCAATGGATTATCATTGTTATAAATTACTATTCTATTTGAATCTGTCTATTTTCGAATGCAAGGCTAAAAGCATTGTTTAATTTCCATTCCCGCCGCGTCTATTGTCAGAAAATAACGACAACTAAAATTATTGATTTGTTTTAAAATGTATATACGAGATTAAAATTCAGAGGCAATAGAACGACGAAACCCCATAACGCGCATCAATAATTTCGATAACTTTAATTTTTCATCACACATTGTTTACGTATAAATTTCCGCACCAAGAAACAAAACCCCACCGCTGTACTTGTCGATAATATCCTCGGCATTGGATCGAGAAATAATTAGCACCGCGCGGCCGACGTCCAACTCACCATCATCATCGCGGGCCGCGCACTTCAAACTTTTCTTCCCTCCTCCCGCCGTCGATGGGTGAAAAACAAAAAATCTCGCACGAGCGTAAAAGAAAGAAAAAACATTAAGAGCCGTAATTAGAGTCCGAAGTGGTCAGGGAGTACAGGAAACGCAAAAGTTTCCCTACCGCGAGCGGCTAACGGGCCAACTTTTCCTCATATTCGCCGTCGGTAAAGTGAGATTTTTCGAAAAACGAGGGAGAGGAAAAGCGACTTCTCAATGTCCAATTAGCCGCCGAAACGCATCAAAACCTCTACGGCTTTGGTATACGCGGCTGCAAGAGAGAGAAATTCGAGCGTTATAACTCTCGCTCGGTGCCCGGATGCAAAACAATTTTCAAAACGTAGGGTAATTTGACAGTTTTTTGATATTCAGTTTGAGCGAGGAGAATCTGGTTTTTATTACCGAGGGAAAAGAATATGATGCGGGAACTGGAGAATGAGGAGTGTAATTTGAAGTCCCGACCGTTATTCTCGTAATACGTTCTTTTTTTACAAATAGAATGATCAGAAACGTATATATATATATATATATAGGTAGTCGTTGGAAGTTGTGTACGCTGAAACATTGATTCCCTTGAATAGCGGAATCAATCATGCGAGTGACTTTAGAGTTTCGATTCTCCGACTTTCGCGTTTATTTCTATATCCTCTCTCGTTTGATTCATTAATCAGGGCAGGAGAAATGGCAGACTCATACTAATTGAAATATTGATCCAACGCCAATCTATTATTTAATGCGAAATGCTAAATTCAATTAATCTCGAGAGGCGAGAGAACAGCCGTTTTCAGAATATCATAACGGATACATCAATAAAGTCAATCTATAGTGACAAATGTATATCGATTATTGTGTAACTTAAATTGCAGACACATTGTCGCGACGGGAAATGAAAAATTCGACAGGATAAAGTATTTCACTGGAGAATTTATACACCCGATGAAATTGTCAGGACTAGAGACGTTGATCAGCGCCCGTTTTCAACTAACGCAATTTAAAAGTCATCAATGACTTTTAACGTATCGACATTCGACTAATTAATTTTTCAAGTTTCAGCGAGACAATGAAAATCAGAAAATTCGTATCCGTCGATTCGATGTTTGATTGTGGGATAGATTAAGTCTTTAATTCAGATAAAACAGAAGGAATGACAGATAATGTGAAAATTGTATTTGGAACATTTAAGAAAAATTACATTTTCAATGTTCGCATACATGTAACGATGTGTATCGTATGTAAACACAATCATACAATAGACGAATATTTTAAACTCGGTTTCTGTCGATAATTTGAAGTAGTTCTCGCGTATCCGCCATGGGGTCATATGCAACGCGATTGGCATCAGAAGGTGATTTAAGTAATTTAATGCAATTGCTGACCGTTTATCACATACAAGCCTGTTCTCGAGCCACGGGACACAGGGAAATATTATTAAAAGTGGAACATACGATCTAACTAAATTGAGATTGTTTTTGAAAGAATTCTAAGAGAAAACACGGCTCTACTCGCCGGAGATCGAACCTGCCAGTGCGTGGGTCTCATTGTCATTTGTGATAATGCCAACGACAAATTAATGAAATACCGATCGTGCGAATACGGAGTTGCAGTACACAACGTGCTAGATTACAGCATCCATATTAGAAATACATTGTACCAACACGGTTCTACGCGGCAGGAATAAAGTAACCAATGCATGGGCATCATTCATCATTTTTCCTAATAGAAACTAGGGCTGTACGATATAGCAAGATTAATCTTGATATTGTATTGTCTTGTCTCAATATTCAAGACAATAATAGATACAATACTTATATACAGTTTTCGATACAATATCAAGATTGTGGTGTCAAGAATGTAAGGAATCTTGTCTTGTCGTGAAAATAACTTAACATTTTCTAATCGTAATAATTTATCGAAATAATCATAAATTCATAACTCAATAAACTTCGGTA